>JAECUM010009606.1:0-100420 GCA_016617855.1 Megalonaias nervosa | reverse complement strand
AAATAAGCTACTATGTGGAAGAGAAACAACAATGAATAGGATGTAATGTGTTTACAATGTTTTTATTTATGGGGAAAAAATACCACAGAATTTAGAAACGGACTATATGCCGGGGAATTTCTTAAGAATCCTGTTCTAGCGACAAGTTGACATGTTGGGTAGCGGACGATTTTGTGTGTGTGGGACAACTTCTTGCAAAACTGGAAACTTGGATTAAGATGCAGAATTTATTTAAGGTATACATTTCCATCTTTTATATAACGTATTTATTTGTATGATTATAAAAGATACATAGTAATAAGGATTTTCTGGGTTACAGGTTCAAGAAGGTCATGGAGTGGGTCTTCATGTCGACATTTAAAAATCACATTTTCATATGCATTTCGAGTCGAAATGTGGGATATTTTTGTACACTTTATGAATATCACTTTCCTTAATTAAAATATGATCGTTCTTTCTTGATACAAAATAGATTTTTTGACCAAAAATAACACGTGATCCAATGTTTACATAAATGACGTATCGTTGTGCCGAATTACCCGACGTGCAGAATTGGCCAACATGGGGGTATATATATATATATATATATAAATTTATGGTCTAATGATTTTAGGCAAGTTGTTCGCTAAAATCTAAGCAAAGAGACCTGACCCTGAAATTTCCATTGGAAATGACCTGGGTCCAAGGCATTTTGTTGCATATATGTCATGTGATAGCCTGTATAAAAGGAAAAAAAAGTAAACACATAATTCTTTTTTTTTTAATATCAGTCTCTGTGGAATCAATTTTAGTTGTGTTCAGATATAATTAGAGAGGAATTATTTATTTGTGTTCACACTGACATTTTCTACCACGACATTATTTTGGGATTATTGTGAATTCATTCAAGGACATTCTGGTTTATATCATTGTGGAAAATCAAGACTGTTGCTCATTCAATGACTATTGGTACATCAGCATATTGAAGATTGGAATTCATTCATAACAATATATACTTTTGCATCTTTTGAACTTTTAGGATTATTTTGGATTTAATTCACAATACTGTTAAGTTCCTCTCAAATTTTTTTTTATAACTTAGAAAATTAAATTATTTATTGATTATACTAAACATGTTGATTTTGCTTTTCTGTTACTTAATTTAAGACCATAGTGCCATAAAAGTAAGAACAGTGTATTATCCTATAATTCACTTATTTCTCTCAAACTAATTATTTATAAAAATAATTTTTTCTTTTAAAAATTTTAAATAATAAAATTGCATCTCAACAACAGTATTTTATTCCACTCTGCTGTTTTCAAAAATTAATTATCGATACAAAATTGACTTGCTACATCAAAAAAATGTAAGACCTAACCATTGGGCATTTGCAGTCAAGTCCAATGATGAAGTTTTGTTTGATAGGTTCCCAAAAGTCTTCGTGAATATTACAAACTAGGCTCCACATATTTTGTTCCAAAGGCAGGATGTGCCGACACAATGCAGTACAAGTAGTTAAACAAAACAAATAAAATACAGACCCTGGGGCAATCGTCCAATCACCGCATTTTTGTACAAGTCTAGGATATATGCTTTCACCCATCTTTTGTCTTGTGCGTTTTTGCATAGCTGGTTTAAACAACTGTGAAAATATAACATCCAAACACAGCAAGGGATAATTAAAAGCACGTTACATATGTCATTATTTAACATGTTATGTCTCTCTCTCATACATACCTCTAGCTTGACAACTCATCGACAACATGGTTATAAAAAAAACAGACCGCAGTTTAACACTAATTTTTCATTTATGTTGGGAATAATTGTCAATAAAATGTTTTCTAATGTTGTTAGCGTTTCTGTTAAACAAAATACTAGCACCTTTATTTTCAAGATATGCCACCTCTGAAACCAGGGACATTTAATTTGTGACACAACAGCCATCAAACTCAGTTTTTAACAAAACATTATTCTGAGTAAAATACTGATGCCATGATTTCATTGCAAGTAATAGTGCAATTTCTGCTCAACCTTGAGCAAATCTCGAGAGCCAATTTGGGAATTAAAAATTCACTACAAATTTTGCAATTCCCATCTCCATAATAAACCATATCTGTGAAATAAAGCAGGGTACTCCTTTTGCTTTGCTTCTCTAGCTATTTTTCAGGAAATTTGTGACTTTTTAAAATAAACCACTGATTAATGTTAGATACCTATTTAATCATATTTATAACTGTTTAACTTGTCAACTGAAATGAGCTGATCTGATACATGATCATGACAGTTAACTCTTGCATGTTGGATTTGAACTTTTATTATTATTCCACTTCCTTTTATGATCTGATACAAAGACATGATTAACATGATAACACAAAGCAGGTTTACATTTAACTGATTGTAACAATGCAACAAACACTTCTGCAAATCAAAGATCAAAACACATCCAGCACTCAATTAGGTCTCAGAAATGCTTGAGGACATAGCTGTTACAGTAGACTGAAACTTTTCACATTTGAACACAGGTGGTCATGAAGCAGTTATCATTATTACACTGAAACCAAATGAAAGAATTAAAACATGAATATAACTTGACAAAACTTATTTAATTGGCATTTATTTCTTTAAGTGCTGCTAACAGTATGTATTACTGACATTTTCATGGATCAAGCCATTGTCATATATTGATATTTACTGTGTACTGAGAATTTGTTTTGGGACAGAAACTTAACAAAAACACACTTCTTATTAAAAGTTGCAAATTAGATGATTTTGTATCGGATTTCTGGGTAGTAACCTCCATTTCTGACAATAAAATGAGCGATATATCAAAGTTTCATTTACTAGTTTTCATTATGATTTTCTTCACATTAACATTTAGGGCCATTTTTGTGGTATTTTCTTGAAGAAAAAACTGGGATCCACACTTGACCCCATATTATAATCAGGTCTGTGCATCATCCAAACTCAAGTTATCGAGGGAGAGGTCTATATAGATATATTAAGATAAACAACTGGGAAACAATGATTCAACAAGCTCAGTTGGTGACAAAACCCTATGTTTGTTCAACAAAAAAACTGTGGAAATACACACCTTAGAAGTATGCTTGATCAGCGGCATCATTACCGACTGTTCAACAAAGAAACAAGCTACAAACCAGACATTGTAACCTTTGAATTTCACTTTAGGGCATTTATTTGATAGAAGGCAAAACAATTCAAAGACAATTTGATATAATGATATTTTAGACCTCCTGTGATCCATGTCTGATTAGTCAGTGAACATGCCCTCAAGGTCAAAACCTCACATCTGCTGAACATGTCCTGCCCTACAGATTATTTCAGGGTCAACAATACATATCAGGATATACAATGTACATGTATTTGGATATCAAACTGAAACATCTGCGGTAATACAAACATGATTTCTTTGGGTCCCAGGGCATACAAATTGTGGTGTATTTTTTGCAATCCACTACTTGTCCACTGCAGGTTCCTGGATCTCTTCCAGAAGTGGTTGTCTTACACAACAGTGTGACTGTCAGTTTCCTGTACCGAGTGAAGGGGCTTACAAGCAAAGAACACTTTTCAGCAAGCTCAATACCTACCACAAAAGTATGTTGGCTGGGGTTGGCAGATGTGACCTCCATTCTGATTCTCCATCGTACCAACTCAGGGGAGTTCAAAACCACAATAAGAGGATGATCCAGTCCTGAAAACAATCCAAAAACCGTAATAACTGCCACTGATTGCCAACCTGCACATTTTACAAGTTTTCTTTTATTCAGTTGATGAGAAGAATGATTTCTTACAACACTATGGTCTTAAAATAAATGACAAGAAAGAGCAAAAACCCACAAGTTTTGTAAAACTGAAAATATTGTTTATTTCTCTAAAATACAAAGTGAAAGAATTGAAAATAACTTACAGTATGGTGAATGAAATCCTAAAGTCCCAAATATTCTATTAATTCCAAAAGTATCAAGTAATCTGAATAAGTTCCAAAGGTATTCCGAATAATGGTCAGTACTTCAATGATGTATCAACAGTACAGAAGAAATCACTATGATCATGAAATGTCTTTAAATGAATTCACTGTATTTGCAATAAAGCTATAAATCCAAATGTCTTTGAATGAATTCACTGTATTTCCATAACAGCTATTATTCCAATTAATCTGAAATATTTCAAGCATTATGATTCCACTGAATGATTAACTTAAACAATTCCTCTCAATAAAACTAAATAACTTCCAAGACTGGTGGTACTACTAAGAAAACCTAATTCTACATAATCATTCTATTATACAGAATACCAATATGCATTTGATAGTGTCTCTCAGTCATAATCTAAACCACAAACAGGATCATGTGGGTTACACTAGCTAATCAAAATACCCATGACCTCCATTCATTTCACGTCATTACCAGGATTCAACCATGGAACTTTCTAAATGGATCCATGCACAAGAATTATTTATAATATAGTACAAACCCAACCAGCATTTAAAATATTTTTAATTACACAAACTTTACAAACTATAATGATAATACACATAACACAGATATACATAACAGATTATTTAACAGGATGGTATCGTGTATAACAAATATAAATAATTTTAGGTTACTGCATTTGTATGGGAAAGTATGAATGAGGTTTTTATTTTGAGTAATACTGCTCAACCTTGGGAGTGCAGCATTAGTCCAAAACAACGAGCTTATATTTTCCCAAACATATGCAGTAACCTGTTAATTACATACCCATTTCATTTTCCAACAAAAGGTTTGAAAATAAAGGAATATACTACAGGAAACAAAGTAATAATACACAACCGTATATTCATCAACTCACATTAAAAATATTAATGCACATGTAGCATTGCAACGTGACCAGCAGTTAGAATATTAGTATAAAAATGTAAAATGTGCCCCTCACAAGTGGCCACTTTTTATTTCAAAAGTACCTATCTCCCGATGTCAGGTTTCCGTTACTGAAAGAAGTGTTGGGTAAACTAAATGTAACACTAACATTTAATGTTATATCATTATCTATAAAAGCCCACATTTATGGGAAATGGGCTCAACAATGTTGTGATAGCGTTTTGGGCTTCACACATCTGTTGAGTTATTCTCTTTGATGATTACAACCAGACATAATTGTCAAGATCATACCATGGTCAGCATAGGCTAAATATAGATTTTGTAGATTAACACACACACACACACACACACACAGAAATTAACACTGAACAAAACAGGGTACCAGACAAAGACTGAAAAATCATGTGACACTACATCTTTCGCTTCCTTTACAAAGAAGGCATTTGTCCACTCTAAAAGTTTCATCTGCATAATTAAATCGCATACAGTAAGCAACATCCGAATAAATCATTACCAAACATTAATGTGTGATCACGTAAATGGTGACATATTACTTTAGTAGAAAGTTGGTTATTCTACTCGACAACATCAGGGGCTGGGGAAGGGGGTTCTTGCTGAACAATTTCATGTAGGAAAGACTAGAATAAAACAATTTTATGCTGAAAATAAACAATGCTGTAACCAATAATGAGATTATTCAGCAGCAGTGGGAAAATGGAGCAAATGGAAATTAAATCATGTATGTACCAAGATTTAAATTACATCTTTGAATGGTTTTGTAATGTGCATGACAACAATACCCGCTCGCATCAGGGGTCAAGCTAGACTTAAATTTTAGGGAGAAGTGACTTCTCCTTTTGGTCAGAACAGGGAGAAGTGGGAGCTAAACGGGGAGAAGTGAGACCAAAGCAAGAAACACGATATATATATATATATATATATATATATATATATATATATATATATATATATATATATAGATATATATAGAGCTGCATTATCTTATTTTAATTATGTGCTCTATTTCTCAGTATGCTTTTAACAGTTTTAAGCAATGCCTTATTTTCAAGTTGAAAAATTTGTGTTATATGTTTATTATCAACACATTTTGTATGTGTATAAAAATTATTATATTCATACCCATTCTATTTATATTCATACCCATTCTATTCATACTTGTAGTATATGTGTGTTTGGATTAAGGTAAATGCAATGTGTTTTGGCCATATGACTTAAAAAGCACATCAGAAGCTATACATTGTAATTAATTTAACTGACAGCAGTAACAAGATTAGAGTCTTGTAATTGCAAGTTGGTAAAAATGCTTAATAAACTACCACTTAATTATTTTATTTGCTACAAGTTTTGTGTAAAATTGCAGTCAAAAAGATTTCTAGCATTCTTTGAAACAACCCCTAATACATGTACATAGGAATAAATGCACAAGTGACTTCAAACCATACTCTTCGTCCTGATTTCCTTGTTCCCGATAAAACATAACTGTAACTATTCATAGACAACACAATGAAGCACTAAAGTCGATATATAACTAAACTGGACCTTTTTATCGCCCAACCGAAACATCCAAGAACACGTATTGCACAATGCGAGTGCATCAATTTTTAGAAAAAGGGCTTTTCTTAATATAACTACACACTTTCTTGCTTCGTTACAAAAATTCATTAATAGGACTGCATATTTATGGTTGTATTATTTGTCTACCTACTGGTAATAACGATATGCATTGGTTAAATAGTATTTGCTTCATTACTATATATATTTTTCGTATTTTCACGAAAATTACGGCATGTCAGAAAACAACCTTGATCTTGCAGCATTGTTTCGAATTCCTCAACAGAGATTATCACGTTTCTGACCTACATTATTTAATATTTAGGCTAAATCTCCTATCACATAATATTTAAACTTTGTTTTCATTATATTATATATTTTTCTGAATATATTTGCCCAATTATTTATGAATACAGACAGTTTAATGAAGTGGTATATCATATACGCAGCGATGTCAGCCATTACAAGTTCATTTACGCTTTCAAACTGATTTTATACAGAAAATACGCAAATACGGCCGTTAAAAATCTCCATTTATAAAAAAAAGAAGAAATAAATTAGAAAACGGTCCTCACCGATCATATTTTTTAAAAGCAAATTACTATTTGCATATTGATGCTTAAATTTCGAAACAGAATTTGGTATATTTTCATCATAGCACAGCATGCCCAACTTCATGAAATCAAGCAGTGGTATCTTGCTACGGAGAGGGTTAATGGTCAGCTAGCTATTAAAACTTGCATGTGAATGTGCAAGAATTTCTATGTCGTCGTAAGCTGATAGGTATCAACACTATGTAAATACATTTCGCCTTGGGTTACCACCATGCCAGAACCACAGGAGTCTGACGTTTTATCAATAAAGCACGATGAAATTTCTGACAACATGAACTCACCATATTGGTATTATAAATAATTTATAATACCGATAAGGTGATTTTATGTTGTCAGAAATTTCGTCGTGCTTTATTGATAAAACGTCAGACTCCTGTGCCAGAACTTATTGGCTACAGCGAGGGGGCATCTCAAAAGTAATAATCTACAGCCATTTTACGTCCGAAAAATCAGAGGGCAAAGTCGTTTTCGCTTTTTTAACAGAAGAAGGCGAAGTTTACATTTCTCAGGCGACTTTTTTGCCCACTTCGCCTGGTAGCGTGACCCCTGTCGCATATCATGTTTATGTCAAGAATAAGACCTATTTATGTATATTCAGTTGAAATAAGTCTATTCTTAAGACAAGAAGAACCTTTTACTAATTAATGTTATTTTTAAACAAAGATATTAAATGAAGATATCTAATGCTTTGAAGTATGTAGCTTTCTTACTACATACATTACAGATACTTCTCACAAAAAATGTAGTCCCCCTCTCAAAAAGGCCACCTGTCTTATAGGGCCACTTTCCTAGTTTTAAAAAGATTCTCATTTTGTCTACTTAAAACTGAAATTTTGAGTCATATTTTGAATGGATGTGCATTGAACAAACTTTTCTAGTTGGTCTGGAATGGATGGATTTTGGTTTTCTGTGGATCCAACTCAATTCTGCTTTTCTGCTTATGATGGACTAGATTTATGGAGCCAATTCAGTGCAGTATGGAGAATATGATTTCAGTTGGAAATGTAGTCAATATTACAGAACAATTTCAGTATGTATCAGGTTTTCCATGACTAGGGTAATGTCATTCGGATTTGCAAAACTAAGAAAGTATATTTTGGAGGAAATTCATATGTATAAATGTAAGTGTATTTATTACCATTCTTATTACCAGCTAAAGAAGACTTATGTTTATGCCCTGTCACCTGCACGCTTGCTGTTGTAAGGACCCCAGCTATGACCTGTATAATACAGTGTACGTCTTCTATCGCTAGCCTAACATTGTATTAAAAGTTAAATGGGGAAAATTGCAAAGCCATTGAGCCAGCGGAAATAATAATTTTTTTCATTATCTTCCATTATCTCTTTACCTTCTGCTAACACATACATGCAATGCTAAAAATAGCCCTGTAACCCCAGAGACACATACACAAGCTGCTAATAATACTCTCTCTGTCCCTGCTGGCACATACATGAGCTTCTGTCCAAGGGTTGGGAAACCCCCGAGACGCATATAAACGTTTCGTATTAAAGCTTCGCACTGGATGAAATCGCAAACATCCGGTCTTTTTAACAATATTTAGCCAATGATAATAGTCCTTATATAAAATGATGCAAGTGTTCTATTAGTAGTTTTACAGCATATAAGCTGGAATTTCCTTTGAAAACGAGGTCACTTGTCAGAGTGTAACAAAATGGCAACATTCATGTATTCCAATGAGTCCAACAAAAGTTTTGAAGGATTTGAAATTGATGACATTCCAAATGACATTGCCTTTAATGATTCGATTATAGACGAAGGATCAGACATTAGTATAAGTCCTGTTTTGACACCTGACATCTCAGATTCATGTGAATCTGAGGATGAAACGCACAATGATCTTTTCTGGTCGGAAAAACTTGGGACCTTTACATGTGGATGACTTTAGCAGATTCAGGGCCAACATTTAATTTAGATGAAAATGCAAGGGAGATTTCTTTTTATAGTTTTTTCTCAAAGAAATATTCCACTTGTGTAAAATAGTGGTGAGAAAAGTAGTCTAATATACATCATAAACACAACAGATATCTTGAGATATATTTTTTTATTATGAATATGTGAATATAAACATTGATTCCTGTGGCTTATATTGATTTGTTGGTGGAAATGAGTGGCACAAACTTTGGTAAGTGTTTCAAATATTAATTTTCATTAAATTACATAGTTTGCATAGGACAAGACTGATATAGAAAATGTAGACAGCATGAGCACTAACTCAAGAAGCTCTCACTCAGGCAGCCATTATGATGCTCTGGGGTTCAGCCTACAAACAGGAGCTACAAGGCAGGATGCTTATCAGGCTTAGTAGGCAGGTCAGTAAGTACTTGCAGAAGGTAAAGAGTTATTGGCCCTGAGGCTCTTAGTTTCCTACCAAAACCTTCCGTAGCATTTTTTTCTCAAATTTAATGTTTTGACTGACTTGTAAAATGATACGTCTGATAGATATGCAATAGCCGTCTGCCGTAATGTGCTTTTCTATGCTATTTTTATGGACCCTAGAGAGCACTGGTCATAGTTTGAACAATTCTATTTGCGAGAAGTTATGAATATTTCTCTTAAATAACTGTGTCAATGACCAGAATGGTATTTTCAATTACTGTCTCTCACGTTTGTTGTTGACACTGTGAATATCACATTCATTCATTTGCTTGTTTGAAAGTTTCGCTTATGACTCAGTGAACGCATCCACATAGTTAACTTTATCATCTTTACATTCAAATGGACAAAACAAACAGCTTCTTTAGTTCATTCACAAACAAATTTATCAACCAAAACTTAAAGTGTCTACTACAGGAGTGTACATGGTTTGTTTACAAAGTAGTTCCTAATAAGTATACAGTTTTAGGACATGTGTGTCGTGCAATACGAAGCCATGTAGTATAAAAAAAGTGTGAAAAATTCTGACAATTTAAAGTTAATGGAGAAAAAAATGAGCATATTACAATCAATTATGTATCCACTGAAGTCATTTATATTCAAGTCTCAGACATATTCATTAAAGCTTATTTGAGAAGCAAATAGTACTGAGGACATTTTGGATGACAAAGCAAAACAACACCAAGTTTAGTTTACTGCAAGTATGCATACAAACATTTTCTGTTGCAATCTAAAAGACAAAAGCAGACTTCTAAATCAGTATTTTCTTATTAATACAATCTGTATTCATTCTAACAAAGTTCACTAAGCAAATTTCAAGTACACAAGTGAACTGGTGTGCAAGAACATCTGAGAAACAAAAGGCACTAAGCATCATGCCCTTCTAAAGCAGGCATCCTTTACATACAGGATAAATGTATAATCCTCAACGACAAATAATGATTGCATCTTTTACAGATTAGTACTGCCTTGTTTGAGGAGATATGTCACTACTGCGGAATTGTCAGACATGGCAATCTCCATTTCATTCTGATAATGGTCGCTCCAAAAATAAAAGGCTCTGATGATTTCATCTCCAAAGGATTGAAGTGGAGACCTGTATCATCTGGACCCCTAATGGTCACTGACAATGTCAAAGTCCTTTAACTGATTAGTTCGTCAACTGCAGGTACTTGGGTTTATACAAACTGTCACATCCAGATGCGACTGTTCAAGATGCATTCCTGTCATGAGCCAACCATAGCTGCATCACTGGTGTTTTGTTTTAGCTCAAGGCAAAATGTACACATCAAGCCACCAAATAGCTGGTGTTGATTTCAGTTGCACCGACAAACAAACTCTTGAACATTCACAGGCATGTGTTAAGATAGCTGATTGACCATTAACCCCTTCCAGCGTACGCTATAGCAGGCATGTGTTTTGATAACTGATTGACCATTAACCCCTTCCAGCGTAAGCTATAGCAGGCAAGTGTTTTGATAGCTGATTGACCTTTAACCCCTTCCAGCGTAAACTATAGCAGGCATGTGTTTTGATAGCTGATTGACCATTAGCCCTTCCAGAGTAAGCTCTAGCAGGCATGTGTTTTGATAGCTGATTGACCATTAACCCCTTCCAGTGTAAGCTATAGCAGAGACGTGTTATATACAAAATGTCTCTAGTTATAGCCAACATCACTGGCCAATTTCTGCAAGTTATCATTTGATGAAAAAGTGTTGTGGAATTCAAGAAGTTGTATTCACACATTTTTTATCAAAATAAGGGGAAAAGAAGCAGCGAAGCACATACTATTTAACCAATGTCTGATGTTACTACACATAAGTAGATAAATAACAAAATCTTAAATCTGCAATCCTATCAATGGACTGTTTTAATGCTTCATTGTGTTATCTATGAACAGTTAAGATGTTTTTATCGGCAACAAAGAAACTGAGATGAACAAAATTGTATGAAGACCATGTGCATTTGCACGTTAACTGGGTTGTTTCAAACAAGTTTACAAATGTTTCCACTGCCATTTCATAGTGAACTTCAAAAAGAAAAAAATTCTTGTTTAACCCTTACCTCAGAGTGTATGGCTTTTTAGCCCTTCGATATATATGTAGCAAAGTTACCCAGTGCAGTGCACTATAAATAGAATACCTGTTACCTTTTCGACTCCATACACATAGGCCTGCCTGTTAACTGTTACGCAGTGTAGTGTATGTTATGTTTAACAGCAATTTTAACCATTTTACATTTTTGGTACACATATATTATGCATGGAAAGATTTAAGAGTAAAATCCGATCGTTATAACTATATAATAATTTTTCATAGAAGAATTTTTTATGTGCTTTAAAATCTTGAGAGAGCTCGTTGACCATCAAGTCATTGGAGCCGTGTGACCAACTGTAGCTGCCATTTCTTATACTCAACATTTACAAGTTCTTTGTCTGCATCTACATCACAAAATCATCTGAATTTGACAATTTATAAAAACTAATTGCTGCCTACATCAATGTCAGAGCCTTTACCTAAGTTATTGAAGCTTTCATAGTTGTGATTCTAATTGTGAAAACACGAATAAGTACTGAATGAAATCCGCAACCTCCATTTTGGAGACTGGAGAATACAACCCAGTTACTTTAAATAGCAGATTTGGACCAGAGCATAAGCAGCGACCATGTGATCTGATGTAATGGTCCTTCACACCAATGAATATAGTATCTAATAGGGGGTTTTCCCCAAAGGTAGCGCTACGAAAACCTGCTCAAAATGGATGATGTTTACAGCAGGCGTTGAAAGGCGATTCCATGAGAATGGTGTACAGGCGTCAAAAGGCGCTTCCATGCGAATTGGGTAGAGGCGTCCAATGGCGCTTCCATGCGAATGGAGTAGAGGTGTCCAAAGGCGCTTGTATGAAGTAAAGGGTAGTTGATTGTGCATATTTACTAACTTGAAATTACAATACTGTAATCTAGTTACTCCTATCAGTTAAAATTCATTACAATGTATAGCTTCTACTGTGCTCTTAAGTAATGTTGCCAAAATACACTACAAATAAATCTGACTTCTCCCTAAATTCAAGTATAGCTTGATTCCTGGGAAAGATTATTCTTTCCGTTAAACAGAATGGAACTGATCATATGTTTCTGGAGGATGTCACTGAAATATGCAACTGTGGAAACATGAAGTCATATGGATATGTATTGTATCAGTGGAGTAGTTTCATAAAGACAGAAGGATCTGTGTTCAAACTGGGAGAAAGCAGGAAACTGATAAAAATTTCCTCTGTATGTAAACTGCAGGAATTTTCTTAACAATGGATGTATGAGAATGTGAAGATATGCATCTGTTGGATCGAGACAGATGGCAAATTCATTCAGATGGATGGAGAGGCAGACTGATTTTGTTGTCACGATCATGAATGCCATTGGTTGTCAAAACTAAAAAAGGCTTAGAGGAAAAATCTCAAGAATGTGGATTCCAAACAATTTCCACCACCCACTTCTCAATGATCTCTTGCCAGTGAATGAGTTTGTGTTCAAAAGTACCCTTCAAGAACGGCCACCCCTCTAATATGACCAGTGGCCAGCATATTTTACAAAAATGAAAATTGTTCCCTCACAATCAGCACATTTTATTTCAATATAGCTGCCAGCCTTAGAGTACAAAAATACTGATTGCTTATGACAAAAATACCGATTTTCACGAACAATTACTGATTTTTACAACTTTAATGCATATGTAACTATTTACAACATCTACAACCATCAGTAAAGTAGGAGAGTAACTAACTTGATTATTTAATGTCAAAGAGGCATGTGTTGCACTGTTCCATTTGGGTACCCATTCAAAAGGTGCATGAGTGCAACATACTCACACTCAGATCAAGGCTGTTTTTATAATCCTTTTCTAAACCTTGTTTTTTTCAATAATTATCAATTCCCATGTACCATCAACGATGAACTGAATTCTGTGCAATTTTTTTTTACTGATCTGTTTTCATTTTAGCATGTAGCTATTCCTTTGCAATTTTAATGTCTGGAAAAATTGTGCCAAATAAATCGCCAGCAACATTAGCAACTGAAACAGGAAGGTTCATTTCTAAAAGACATTGAGTAAAATGTACTTTGATCAATTACATCAATGTTATCTCTGGTGTTTCAGATGAATTCTAAATTTAAAGAATAACAAGGCAAAACTAATAATTATTATTCATGACTGATGAAGACTAAAATAACCTACAGTAAGTATCATCATGTATCACTTCTCCATCTCTTGTATTGATATGTATATTGTTAGAGCAAAATTATCAATGTATCCATATATCAATGAATTGTTACACACATATCACAATTATACAATTTGCAAAATGCCAAGTTTTCTCTTTTACTAGATGGTTTCACAAATCTAAACAAGACGGCATACTTGTCCTTCCAATTCTGTTTTCTTTTCTTTGCTGAGAAAATTCTGAATCTTCTGCTTTCCTTTTCGACATGATTAGAAGTTGAATATTATGAAGATGAGCTACAGTCATAGTGGCAACTTTGCGCAATCCAGTATGTTGGTTAAAGGCTGGCCTGGAAGCCTTGATTTCAAATGAACCATCATAACTTAGAACCCTATATCCCTATATACATGCGATACATTAACTCTCAGAATGGAACCAGGTGCCTGTTCTCAACAGAAAAATGCAAGGAAATGTTAATTCAATTTGTTCATTTTAAAAAAAAATCAAATTTTTAAGTAAATTATGGTTCTCTGAGAATACTTACCCAATCACATTAAGTTAGGAATATTAGAGTGTCACCTCATGAATCCAGCCCTTCTAAAAGACAAAAATCATCTTTCCTAGTCTATATCACTAGCCAAAGGGCAATAACTCTTGCCCATTACGTCCCATTGGTACCACCTGTGTCGCTAGTTTTTTAGCTGAGCAAAATACTAATGAGGATGCCCACGTGGTGGGGTGGTTGGAAGGGTTTTTAAGTAATATATGATTGGGCAAGTATTCTTAGAGAAACATAATTTACTTAAAAATTTGCTTTCTCCTTTGAATATGGTCCCCAATCACATTACGTTAGGAGAATAAGTAATAACAGATGAGAATGCTGAGCATCTGACCTCTACATTAGGTATCCTTCGAGGGAAGAATAGCTGACTTTCCCCATGTGAATTATAACACGTCCTCCTAATTACATAAGCAACACAGCCTGGGGTCAACTTGACAGGTGACCCTAACATATGAATATTTTGAAATCTTACCTACAAAATTTCACTAGCATATCCAGCGATGCTAACAGGCTGTGTTGATTGATCCTGTTGGGTCTGGTGGATGTCTGTGCTGCTGCCAATGGACCTATCAGATTCAAGGCTGCCTCTGTGATGTCAAATCTCTGAGACAGAGGTTCAAGAAGGTTGATCTGCATGCCCACCAGCAGCTTCTATTGTATCTGGGGTCATAATGTTGCATTTGAATGCAAAGCTTGCAGAGATTGCTCGAAACTTCTGAAGAGTAATCTATGTGAGGTGACTCTGATCTGATGAGATGTCAAAGCACACCAAACGTACAACCCACTACAGCCAAGAAAAAAATGCTTGAGGCATGATATCCTGTGTTCTGGCTCACACCTGAAGGCGTATGCATGTGCCACAACTTGTCTCTGTGCGCTTCACCTTAGTGTACAAGAGTGCGAACAGGATCTTGCAGGGCTGCTGTTCTCAACCTGTCTATGGAAGAGAGCGAGCAAGCGACTACTCTTTGATTACTGACAGATGGGAACCTATTTTGGGCTGCAAAGCTTGATTGTTTAAAGAGAACCACCAAAACTTGTATTTAACATAGGATTTAGTAATGGTTTTTGTACTTGTACTTGATGCATCAAAATCTGTCCACGTGTAGCAAGTACTATGCTGCTTTGGCTATTATCTTCTGGATTATCATTTTTGATAATGCTAATAACTTAGGATTTAGTAATGTTTTTGTACTTGTACTTGATGCATTAAAATCTGTCCACGTGCAGCAAGTACTACGCTGCTTTGGCTATATCTTCTGGATTATCATTTTTCATAATGCTAATAACTGAGGACACGAACATTCATTATCTCTGTTATCTTGTTATATTCAGAACCAACTGACAAAAATACATATTTTCACTCCATCCATTTATTTATTTTGCTTCTATTTACATTTTTTATGAAGTTATGGATTTTCCTAAATCACATGTAATGTTTTGTTTTAATTTATTTGAATATTTAAGGATTATCTGCCATCCTAGTTGGGATTTGATGCCCAAGTTATATGTGAAACAGATGTAGTTTTAAACAAAATGTGGTTAATTAACATATAATATTGTCTTTTCACATGTGTGTACCTGACCACTAAATATTGGCAAATAGCACAGATCAGATTAAATAACAAAATGTTTTCTGAATTTTTAAGTAGGTCAAAGTTAATCTTGTGCATGTTCTGCATATAATGGTGTCCAAATATGTATGTTCGTTATATGTCAAGTTAATATTCTATGTCAAGTTTCACAGAAAGCTTCAGTTAAAAATGAAATATTCTGTATCATTATACTTGTAATTTGTGCCTATATCCACTTGTAATTTGTGCCTATATCCACTTGTAATTTGTGCAAAATGAGGACACCAAGTTATATGCACAACAATTTCTATGTGTTGTTTATCTCATCATGTTTAAGTCAAAATATGAATCTCTGAGGTCAGTTTTACAAATATTTAGTAAATATAAGCTCTAACATTTGCAACCAGTGCAAAAAAAAGTTTACTTATATTCAAATCTAGGCCAAGCACACAAGTGGAATTAAAAAGCTGATAATAAAAATGACAAAAACAACTTTTTATTGCTTTATTTATATTTTTAAATGTACCAAATGAGTGTAATCCATATACAGGCAAGAATAAAACATAATTTGGTGAGAAAAGTATAATGATTACACCAAAAGCAACGCACATATGATCAGATATTACAAGCATTTCAGTGTTTTTAAGCTGTGCTTCACATATACAGAATTTTATTTGACTGGAAAAAAAAAAGAATCTGGCACAGACAATCATAATGGCATAATCTGATTTTAAAGATAGGAATGATTCCGCCAAAATTGGAATGGTTAGCATCTGTGCACTTGATTACTGGATTTTTCTAAATCTATTCAAAAAATGTAGTTACCTTGGGGTGTTTGGTTTGTCAGCACTAGTTCAACCTCGGTGTGACCTTGCCTGAATGACCCTGTGCTGTTGCTATTTATGTAGATGGCATGGACTTCTTGCTTGCTTCCAGTAACAGCATTGTTTGTTGTACATCCCTTCCCCTTGGCAATCTGCTCCTGGTATGCGATGATGTAAGGTGATGAAAAGGGAGATGCAATCTGGCAAGCTGTGTAAGTATGACCTGTGAAGAGAAGGAAAATCAAAATACATTTTTTTAACTTAATTTTGAATCGGCACATCATAACAAGGATTGTTCTAACATGCCCTAACATGTATATACACCGTGTAAATGGAATTTTCAATCTAACATTTTTGGGGACTAAATACATTTATTATTTTAAGAGTTAGAGTGTCTGCACAAAATGAATAAATATGAAACTAATTTTGATTATTATCCACATAAATGAGTCTTTCTAAAGCTGGCTCACTGAGGAAGATTTAAAAAATGTCAATGTAAAACTAAGCCACTGTAAAAGATAATTTGCTATTATTACATTGCCAAAGTGACTGGTATGAGCAGGATCCACAGGCTATTTGTACATTGGTACCATGATTGGAAGGGGCAAAATCCACAGGCTATTTGTATATCAGCAAAGTGATTCGTAAGGGCAAGATACACATGCTAATTGTAAACTGGTACCCTGATTGATAAGGCAGGATCCACAACCTATTTGTACACTGGTAACATAATTGGTAAGGGCATGAACCACAGGCTAATTGCACACTGGTATCATGATTGGTAAGGGCAAGATCCACAGGCTAATTGCACATTGGTACCATGATTGACAAGGCAACATCCACAGGCTATTGGTACATTGGTAAGATCCACAGGCTAATTTTACACTGGTACCCTGATTGACAAGGCGGGATCCACAAGCTATTTGTACACTGGTACCATGACTGGCAAGGGCAAGATCCACAGGCTATTTGTACACTGGTACCATGATTGGTAAGGGCAAGATCCACAGGTTAACTGTACATTGGTACCATGATTGGTAAGCGCAAGATCCACAGGCTATTTGTACACTGGAACTGTGATTGGTAAGAGCAAGATCCACAGGCTAATTGTACAGTGGTACCATGTTTGGCACGGGCAAGATCCACAGACTAATTGTACACTGGTACCCTGATTGTTAAGGCTGGATGCACAATCTATTTGTAAACTGGCAACATAATTGGTAAGGGCAAGATCCACAGGCTAATTGCACACTGTTACCATGACTGGTACGGTACCCTGATTGATAAGGCAGGATCCACAGTCTATTTGTATACTGGTACCATGATTGGTAAGGGCAAGATCCACGGGCTATTTATACACTGGTACCCTGACTGATAAGGCAGGATCCACAGGCTATTTGTACACTGGTACCATGATTGGTAAGGGCAAGATCCACAGGCTAAATGTATATTGGTACCATGATTGGTAAGGGCAAGATCCACTGACTAATTGTACACTGGGACCCTGATTGATAAGGCAGGATCCAGACAGAGGCTTTTTGTACACTGGTACCATGATTGGTAAGGGCAAGATCCACAGGCTATCTGTACACTGGTATACTGTTTGGTAAGGGCAAGATCCACAGACTAATTGTACACTGGTACAGTGACTGGTAAAGTCAGCTTCCATAGGCTATTTGTACATTGGTACAGTGATTGGTGAGGGGATGATCAATAGGTCATTTGAACATTGGTAAATGGAAAGGGCAGGTTTCATAAGCTATTTTGAAAATTCATCGAAGACACTATTCCAAAACACCACAGTATCACTCCTCTATATGAAGATACACAGTGAGTTTCATGACTGTATAGATAAAAGAAGTTCAAAAATGAACTCCCCCATGCATCATAACAAAAACCCTGTTACATAAATGATGTCTCAATATGCTAGGCATACATGTTTAAAGTTTGCTAAATAAAACAATACTAACAAACTCAAGTATGTAGTTTTATATATTTTATTTCTGACCTCTACCTGGCAGTCTAAGGTAGGGACTTGAACTATACCACAGATGGTTATCACATGGACCTATGTGCCAAGTTTGGTGCATCTCCACCCAGTGGTTTTAAAGATTCAGTTATGAACATATGGATTTGGTTTTTGTTGATGTTTTACAACACGGAAACGCAGGTTGGTTTTTCAGTGCTATGACTATTGGAATAAAAAACTGGCCAAATACACATCACAGTAACAAATCCCAGGTGGTCTGACAGAAGGATTCGAACCTTCATCATCTTAGTTTTGAAACTGGCACTCAAACCAATGACAGGGGTCAAGCTAGACTTAAATTTTAGGGAGAAGTGACTTCTCCTTTTGGTCAGAACAGGGAGAAGTGAGACCAAAGCAAGAAACTATATATATATATATATATATATATATATATATATATATATATATATATATAGCTACATTATCTTATTTTAATCATGTGCTCTATTTCTCAGTATGCTTTTAACAGTTTTAAGCAATGCCTTATTTTCAAGTTGAAAAATATGTGTTATATGTTTATTATCAACACATTTTGTACGTGTATAAAAATTATTATATTCATACCCATTCTATTCATACTTGTAGTATATGTGTGTTTGTATTGAGGTAAATGCAATGTGTTTTGGCCATATGACTTAAAAAAGCACATCAGAAGCTATACATTGTAATTAATTTTAACTGATAGCAGTAACAAGATTAGAGTCTTGCAATTGCAAGTTGGTAAAAATGCTTAATAAACTACCACTTAATTATTTTATTTTCTACAAGTTTTGTGTAAAATTGCAGTCAAAAAGATTTCTAGCACTCTTTGAAATGACCAGTAATACATGTACATATGAATAAATACACAAGTGACTTCAAACCATACTCTTCGTCCTGATTTCATTGTTCCCAATAAAACATTACTGTAACTATTCATAGACAACACACTGAAGCACTAAAGTCAATATATAACTAATCTGGACCCTTTTTCCCCCCAATCGAAACATCCAAGAACACGTATTGCACAATGCGAGTGCATCTATTTTTAGAAAGAGGGCTTTTCTTAATGTAACTACTCACTTTCTTGCTTTGTTACAAAAATTCATTAATAGGACTGCATATTTATGGTTGTATTATTTGTCTACCTACTGGTAATAACGATATGCATTGGTTAAATAGTATTTGCTTCATTACTATATATATTTTTCGTATTTTCACGAAAATTACGGCATGTCAGAAAACAACCTTGATCTTGCAGCATTGTTTCGAATTCCTCAACAGAGATTATCACGTTTCTGACCTACATTATTTAATATTTAGGCTAAATCTCCTATCACATAATATTTAAACTTTGTTTTCATTATATTATATATTTTTCTGAATATATTTGCCCAATTATTTATGAATACAGACAGTTTAATGAAGTGGTATATCATATACGCAGCGATGTCAGCCATTACAAGTTCATTTACGCTTTCAAACTGATTTTATACAGAAAATACGCAAATACGGCCGTTAAAATCTCCATTTATAAAAAAAAGAAATAAATTAGAAAACGCTCTTCATCTATCATGTTTTTTTTAAAGCAAATTACTATTTCCATACTGATGTTTAAATTTCGAAACACAATTTGGTATATTTTCATCATAGCACAGTATGCCCAACTTCATGAAATCAAGCAGTAATATTTTACTCCGGAAAGGGTTAATGGTCAGTTAGCTATTAAAACTTGCATGTGAATGTGCAAGAATTTCTTTGTTGCCGTAAGCTAATTGTTATCAACACCACGTAAATACATTTCACCTTGGGTTACAACAGTGCCAGAACTTAACTGGCTACAGCGAGGGGGCATCTCAAAAGTCATAATCTACAGCCATTTTACATCCGAAAAATCAGAGGGCGAAGTCATTTTCGCTTTCCTAACAGGAGAAGGCAAAGTTTACATTTCTCAGGCGACTTTTTCGCCCACTTCGCCTGGTAGCATGACCCCTGCACTGTGCCAGCATGCCTACTAATACAGACAGAGTATGGGGATAAGGAACACAGACCTAGATCTATCATCACATAATGCACCAGGGGTCAAGCTAGACTTGAATTTTAGGGAGAAATTACTTCTCCTTTTGGGCAGAACAGAGAGAAGGGGAAGCAAAGCATGTCACACAATATATATTCATTCTCTTATTTGAATAATGCCCTCTATTTCCCAGTATGCATATTTGCCTTTAACATTGGTTTTAAGCAACAATTATTTTTAATTAGAATATTTTCTGAGTTCTATCTATATTATAAACACATTTGGTGCAGTGTATATTGGCAATATGACTTAAAAAGAGGACAAAAGAAGTTATTCACTGTAATGAATTTTAACTGAGTAACTAGATTATAGTATTATAATTGCAAGTTAGTACAAATGCTTAATCAACTACCCTTAATCAAGAATTTTTCTTTTAGTCTCTAAAACTTCATTATAAAATGGCAGTTGAAAAGATTTCTAAACTTGTTTGAAACAACCCCTGTACCATGTACATGACAGCAAATGAACACATCTTTCAGATCACACTGCTCATCCCGATTTCTCTTTTGCCGATAAAACTTTACCGTAACTGTTCACAGACAACACAGTGAAGAATTAAAGTCAGTATATGAATGAACTAAGCCTTTTTTCACCGAATCGACACAGTCAACATGCAAGTGCATCCATTTTTAGAAAGTGGAGTTTTCTTAATTTAACCACTCACTTTATAGCTTCGTTAGAACAGTCCACTGACAGGACTGCAAATATAAGGTTTTATTATTTGTCTATGTACTTGATGTAAAGTTAGGCATTGGTATTTGCTTTGCTGTTTTTTTTTCTTCATATTTTCACAAAAATGAGTGAACTCAGAATACAACCTTGACCTTTGAGCTTCTCTTGAATTCCACAACACAGCATTGTCCTGTATGTTTCTGACCTATATAATAGCATTAAACCTAAATCTTCAACAATGTAATATTTGGATGCTGCTTTCTATTAACTGTATATTTTCCTGAATGTATTTGCCCAATGGTTTACAAAAAGAGACAATCTAAATAAAGTACTTCCCAGACACAGCGATGTCCACCATTATTTCCCCATGACAGGTTCGCTTATGGTTCCAAATTGATTTTTGTGAAGAAAATAATGTACACATGGCAGTTAAAATGTTAATGTACCATTTCTATTCTTAAACAACAAACTGCTATTTAAATAAGTTTAATTTTCTGAACACAAGTTTATATGTTTTTATCATAAAAGGATAACTTGCAGAAATCGAACAGTAATATTTGCTAACTTACTCAGGAAAGGGTTAATGGTCAATCAGCTATCAAAACACATGCCTGTGAATGTGCAAGAATTTGTTTGTTGACACAGTTGATATAAACACCAACTATATGATGGCTTAAGGCCTACATTCCACTTCCAGCTATAACAAAACAGTGGAACTAACCTGGCCAAAGCAAGGGAGCATCTCATAGAGGACGGTCATTCAATGTTCCTCTAAAAAATCACAGGGCAAAATTGTTTTCACTCTCTTAACAAGAAGGTGAAGTTCACATTTCTTTGGCTACTTAGTCACCCACTTCGCCTGGTAGCGTGACCCCTCATGCACTAATAAATCAGGCTCTACACAGTAATGATCACCAGCATTACCAATGATGATCAAAATTCTCTGAGGTGATTCAATGCCATAAAAACATATCTAGCAATTCAATATTTTTGGGGCTTGTGCTCATGTCCACAGAATATTGCCTTGAAGTATCTGACATCCACTATTGTGACTTGTGGTTTGGATGGTTTGGTTCTGCTGCGTTATACATGGCAGTCTGTATATTTGGTGGAGGAAGAATCAGGAAAGAGTCACTGACCCACGGGAAGCAACTGGCAAAATTCATCACATACCTGAGTTGGTCAAGCCAAGACTTCCACCAACTATATGATGGCTTAAGGCCTACATTTCACTTCCAGCTATAACAAAACAGTGGAACTAACCTGGCCAAGGCAAGGGAGCATCTCATACAGGACGGTCATTCAATGTTCCTCTAAAAAATCACAGGGCAAAATTGTTTTCACTCTCTTAACAAGAAGGCGAAGTTCACATTTCTTTGGCTACTTAGTCACCCACTTTGCCTGGTAGCGTGACACCTCATACACTAATAAATCAGGCTCTACACAGTAGTGATCACCAGCATTACCAATGATGATCAAAATTCTCTGAGGTGATTCAATGCCATAAAAACATATCTAGCGATTCAATATTTTTGGGGCTTGTGCTCATGTCCACAGAATATTGCCTTGAAGTAGCTGACATCCACTGTTGTGACTTGTGGTTTGGATGGTTTGGTTCTGCTGCGTTATACATGGCAGTCTGTATATTTGGTGATGGAAGAACCAGGAAAGAGTCACTGACCCACGGGAAGCAACTGGCAAAATTCATCACATACCTGAGCTGGTCAAGCCAAGACTTGAACTCGCACTGATGGAGGTAAGATATGTAAGTGATCTGTAAAGGGTAATGCCTTAGACCCTTCAGCCACCTGGGGCCCATTTGTATTTTTTAGTTGTTTTTTTTTCAGAAATGATGTCATGGACTAAATTTATTTTACAAAGAAACATGCAGAAAATTAAATTCAGCAACAAATCTTTTATTAGTATAAAAAAATTCAAGAGTACATAGAAAATTATAAACAAAATGCTAATTAATAATGGGTAATAACTAAAGTTGGACTGAAGCCAGATCTAGAATGAAAAATTCCATAAAGCAATGTTAAAGCAGATAATTTTACATCAGTACATTTATATCAAGACAAAATTTGGTGACAACATACCACAAATCAAGTCACCATTTGCTTGAAATTATTAATAAATTAAATACTTTCATATGAACTTAAATCTGTATGTCTTACCATGATTTTGTTTTCATTTATCTATCTGTAAGTAACTAGTGCAAACCTAATTCTGCATGAACTTCAAAAATGTTTATGGTATGTCACTTTGATACACTTCATGAGGTCAACAACTGCATTACAACACTGATAAAAAAAATTCCTAATTATTTTGATGCTTTACAAATTTAGTGTTGACATGTGATGCATCAATGTGGACTGATACTGTTAGGGTGGGGTAGGCCTAATTTATTTCTACATTCAAAATATGAACTTTTGCATGGCCTTGGTAACCTTGCAGTCTATTTCAGTTTGCAATCAACACTCACTAATCATCCATTTTTTTTCTACAAGTTGCGAGTTAAAATTGCTACTGAAAATTTTTTATATATTTAATCAGGAGTTTTTCTTTCTTAAAAATGTATACCTATTTTTGCCGAGTTTTACAAGTATATAATACTGCATTGATGACTCATGGCAACAGGTCATGCAAGTTTAGTCACTAACAGTTTTCATGATTCATATAAAAAGCTCATTATCAAATATTTAATACCTGAAGTCCACTTTTTGCTGTTTGGGGTTCTGTTTAGACATTTCTTAATGGCACTTGCCATATTGCATAAGCATACACTAGAAGTTTAACATACGACACATTTTAAGACCTGTACATCCTGATGTGGAGGGAGAGAGAAGGAACAGCAGAAGCAAAATGAAATGGGCCTAAATATGGAAATACAATGTAATGGTTTTTGAATAATCATACACAAGGGCATATACATGTATTGGTCCTAAATAGGGAAAAAGTAGTTCCAAAATATACACTGTTACACTGTGACGATATCATTTATCTCCCACTGATATATTTCAATATCTCATTATGAAATATATATAATTCTTTTTATTTATCAATGAATCTACAGCAACACTAGCAGTTATAAATATTTTACATCCAGTATCCACACAACAGTTGTTGACAAATAAACTAAAATGACTACATTCATTTTGATCCGTACTTTCAAATGTCTCAATAATACCAGATAAAAAAGAAATACAATCAAACTTCAACAGAAAGCCTGTGGAATTTAGCTTTGGGTAAGAGTACCTTAAAACTTGGGGTTATCATGTAAACTTCTCTTTTTCCCACAGGTACTAAGATCCTGCACAAACAGATCTGTTCCAGGTCATGATCCCAAAAATAACGTGTAACTTGATGCCATATTTACTGATATGCCTATTTTGAGCTTACAACCAGATAGTACACTACACTGCCCTGTAAGGCTCTGGGAGTGTTCTATACAGTGAGAAGATTTGACCTTCAGATACAAGCAAACCTTTTTCTTCTTCAGATATAAAAAGCACTTGTCCTCTTGTCCTGCACAGGTACAATCTGTCTGAGGGTGAGCAGTGGTCCATATCACCATTAACAAGTAAACATTTGTCTTAAAATAAATGTTACTCTTACACACTGTTGATTGCCACAAAAATATCCCCCACTAGCCGAACTCTGCACACAAGTACTTATACTTTATATTATCAGAACTTGTGTCTGTAATTCATGGATTATTTTGTGATTTAATTTGGAATACTTCAAGTTCTTGTTTCTCATTTTCACTCTGTACTCTAGAGAAATTAATTATTTGTTAAATTTTACAAAGCTTATTGGGGGCCCAGAGTGGCCAAGTGGTCTAAAGCGCTCACCATTACAGATCACTGCCATCTCATCTCTGTCTGTGTGGGTTCAAGTTTCGGGTTCAGCCACTGTGGGTATGTGTGAAAGTTTTCCAGTAGCTTCTCATGGGTCGGTGGTTCTTTCAGGGGTTTTCGTGGGGTCTTCCTCCATCATTTATACTGGCCGCCATGTATAGCCTATCTTGTGCTGAAAAATGGCGTTCAACCCTACAACAACAACAAAGCTTGTTGTCTTTCACTCTTTTCTGTTAGTTATTTTAAGAGCACAGACTCATAACAAAAAATTGTCCTTGAGATACTAATTTTGCTAAAATATTTCAGAAACCGTTGTTTTTCAAATTTAAATTCCCACTGTTTCAGAATTTTTAAAATCCCAAGTATTATTTCACATTTTAGAAATCTTTAATGAAATCAACAAGCTTTCTACAATGTCATCTAGAGTGGAGGTTTCAAATCCTACCCAAAAGCAGTTAGACTCCTTGAAAAAAGATGAATTGCTTCAGCTTCGCAGCAAATATGATCTTTCTGAGGCAAAAGCTTCTTTAATGAAGCAAGAAATGAAAAATATTTTGGTCAAATATTTGGTGGAAAAGAATGTTTTGGATAAAAGTGCTTTGGATTTGATTAGTAAGTCTGTGAGCTTCATGAAAGACAGATGCAGTTAGATAAAGAGGAAAGAGAGAGGAAAATGCAGTTGCAGAAAGAAGAAAAACATGCAAACGCAACTGGAGAAAGAGAAGAGAGAGAGAGAGAGAGACAAATGCAAATACAAAAAGAAAAGGAAGACAGAGAATTGAAGAAAGAAAGAGAAGGAAGAAAGGGAATATCAATTTAAATTTTAAAAAAATCTGAGCTGGCAAGTGAAAAGTACATCCCACTTTACATGCAAATTCAAGTTTTGATGTTACTAAGAATATTAGGTTAGTGCCCCCTTTTAGCGAAAAAGAAGTAAATATTTTCCTCATTTTGAAAAAATTGCTGAAAATTCAAAATGGCCAAGAGAGCATTAGACTCAATTATTACTGAGTGCACACTTTGGCAAAGCCTGAGACATCTATGCTTCCCTGTCAGTACAACAAAGTGATTACTATGATCTGGTTAAGGAATGCATCTTAAAGAATTATGAGTTGGTCCCAGAGGCTTATCGACAAAAATTCAAGAACTATAAAAAAGAAGCTGGACAAACACATGTCGAATTTGCAAGAGAAAAAGAGCAGTTATTTGATAGGTGGTGCTTAGCCAAGAAAGTTGATCAAGATTACAAAAATCTAAGACAACTTGTATTACTTGAAGAGTAGAAGAATCGCATCCATTTTGATGTTAAGACTTATCTTGATGAGCATAAGGTAGAAACTTTAGAAAATGCTGTTCGTACTGCTGACGAGTATTCCTTAGCTCATAAAGTTTCTTTTGTCAGTAAGTCTTCCACTCAGCAGTCTTCTGTCCAAAAAGTATTTCAGCCTAAGACACGCCCTTCCAAATTTCAAACTGGTACAACGTTCAGAAATCAAGTTTCTGATAAGATTGATCAGAAGTCCTTATCTCTTCCTACGTGTACCTATTGCAAGAATAAAGGACACATTATTTCTGATTGCTACAAATTAAAAGATAATCAACTGAATCAAAACAAACCTATTCCAAAACCTTTCATTTCTAAGAGGTCAAGTATTGAAAGCAATACATTTGTTGGGTCTAATAAATCCCAGTCTGATTTTATTATGGAGAATTATGAACCATTCATGTCAAAGGGTTTTGTATCACTCATGGGTGATTCAGCCAGTCCTATCCCTATTAAAATTTTAAGGGGTACAGGAGCTTCTCAGAGTCTTTTATTATCAGTACCTTTTTCTGAGAAGTCTTCTTCTAATGAGAGTGTCCTTATTCAGGGAGTAGAGTGTGGCTCTGTTAATGTTTCTCTCCATTGTGTAAATTTGTCAGACTTAGTCTCAGGACCCATGACAGTCAAAACAGTGTCTTCTTTAACCATTGAGGGTGTTCATTTATTACTAGACAATGACCTAGCTGGAGATAAGGTTGTGGTTAATCCACTTGTAACTGACAAGCCTTCTTTGGATCAGAAAGTTGATCCTACTGAAAAAGAATTCCCTGATTTATAACCCAGCTTGTGCAGTTACTAGAGCTATGGCAAAGAAAGCTATGAGAATGATGTTGATCAGGAAAGTATTCCTTTAGCTGATACATGTATTGGTCAGGCTTTTGATGAGGTCACTTTCACTCCTTGTTTGGATCAATCAAAGGGCATTGATCATAGTGATTCTCTTTTAACTACTCATTCTCTTGATTCTAATCAGGGTAACAAATGACAATCACTTGTTGTCAAACAGGAAAAATATCCTGAAATCTCCTGTTTGTTTCAAAGGACCATTAGTAAAACTGAAGCCACAAAAGTACCTGTTTGTTATTTCATTAAAAATGGGACTCTTATGAGAAAATGGAGACCAACTGATGTACCTGCTGGTGATGAGTGGCACATGAAACTCCTTTGGCTGGTCATTTAAGGATCAATAAGACTTATCACAAGATCCTGAATAACTTCTATTGGCCAAAAATTAAAAGTGATGTTTGTAAATACTGCAGATCTTGTCACGCTTGTCAAATGGTAGGAAAACCCAATCAGAAGATACCTAAGGCTCATCTGTAACCTATTCCTGCATTTGCCAAACCATTTAGCAGAATAGATTGTGTCAGTTCCTTACCTAAGACCAGATCAGATAACCAATACTTGTTGACCATAATGTGTGCATCAACAAGATTCCCTGAGGCAATTCGTTTGAGGAATATTAAAACTAAAACAATAGTAAAAGCTTTGATCTTTGATAAAGATATTTTTTACTCAATTTGGCTTTCCCAAATCTTTCCAGTCTGATCAAGGGTCAAATTTTATGTCTGGAATTTTTCAGCAAGTTATGTACAAATTAGGCATCCAACAATTCAAGTCTTTTGCCTATCACCATGAAGCCAAGGGGCTTTAAAAAGATGTCATCAAACTTTGAAAAATATGACTCAGTCATATTGTTTTGATACAGGTAAAGATTGGGATGAAGGCGTTCATTTACTATTGTTTGCTGTTAGGGAATCAGTTCAAGAATCTTTAGTATTCAGTCCCTTTGAACTAGTTTTTTGAATATACTGTGCATGGACCATTGAAGTTGTTAAAAGAGAAACTTCTTTCAAATGAAGATACTGAAATTAATCTTCTTGATTGTGCTTCCAAAATTTAAGTATAAGTTGCCAAAGGCTTGTGAAGTTGCAAGAACTAATCTGCATTCTACTCAGTCAAAAATGAAATTCTGGTATGATAAAAATACAATGGAAAGGAGTTTTCAGCCTGGTGATACAGTTCTGGTTCTCTTGCCCGTACCACAAAATTCTCTTCAGGCCTAGTATTATGGTCCTTACACAGTTGAAAAGAAAGTAAATGATTTAAATTATATCATAAATACACCTGGGAGGCAAAAACAAAACAACTTTGGCATATATGTTAAAGGAGTATGTGGACAGAGATAGCCAGGTTAATCATGTAATTAATTTAGTTGTACCAGTCCCAAACACTGAGGATTTATGCGATGGAATTGAATAGGACTGTAGTGACTTTGGAGTAACTAATCTTCTAAATTCAGAAATTCTGAATAATCTGGATCAGAAACTTTCACATTTGCAACAACAAGAAAAGAATGAACCAACAGTTATTACTTGAATATGAGCACTTATTTCCCGATGTTCCTACAAAAACAAATAAAATCTACCATGATGCTGAAATTGTAAATTCCAAACCTGTGAAACAACTCCCATACAGGGTGAACCCTCTCAAACAGGATTGCTTGAAAAAGAAATTCAGTATTTGCTGGAGAACGATTTCATACAGCCAAGTAAAAGTGACTGGAGTTCACCATGTATACCTGTTCCGAAACTAGATAATACTTTCCACATATACACTGATTATGGAAAGGTGAACAATGTCACTAAAACAGATTCATTTCCATTACCAAGAATCGATGACTGCATTGATGAAACTGGAAATGCAAATTATGTCACTAAATTTGACAATCTGAAAGGATTTTGGCAAATTCCACTGACGGAAAGAACAAAGGAAATTTCGGCATTTGTGATTCCAGATGGACTTTATCAATATAAAGTGATGCTACAACGACATCTGGAAAGATCATTTAGTGACAATTTGGAAATTCTTTGACAGACTCACTGATGCAAATTTGACAATTAATTCATCTAAAGGTGAGTTTTGCCGTGCTTGTGTAACATTTCTTGGACATATCATGGGACATGGACAAGTCAAACCCATAGAATTCATACACAATACACAATCTCTTCCTCAAAATGATTATGAAATATTTACACATTACTTTTTGTACTTTTAAGAAAGAAAAAAAATTGTTGTGTATGTGAAAAATATGTATACATGAAATTTCGGGAGCCAGGCCACAATAATGTTATATCCATATTCATGTAATAACGGTACGTGTTATAGCAGGGTCACACTGTACTTAACTTTAAAAATAAATTGTGTTCATTACTAAGATCAGCCAGTATATCCCAAGTTAAATCGTCATCTAAAAATGAACAATGCTGAGAATCGGTCAGTTTGGGTCTTCTACATAGTCCATATTATAAACAAGCATTTGTAAAGCTTCCCTGAGGGAAAATTCAAACTTTGACACAATGATTGTTACGGGGCCAATGTGCCAATCAATTTAGTTTAACATATTAACCCCTGGAGGTTTTTGTCATTTTCGCCTGAAATGCGAGCAGGAAACACATTTTGGGGGCTATTTCTGAATACATCCTAATACATCAACCTCCAAGAGATTTTAGGTTAACTTAATGCCTAGTTGTGTTAGAAACATCGTTTTTCGTTGGCTATTTTGCCTGCGCATGAGCAGAAGGGTAAAAGTTGGAGTTCTTTATCTTTTTTTTTTTGGCTCAACGGACCCATCATTTTTGTGTCAAGACCACTCTTTATTCTAAATGCCCATCTTATCCTACTTTTTGCAAAGGTTCACCTGTCTGTGTGCAGTTCAGACCAGTCTGTCTTAGATCTAAGGCCAAAAAGTCTAAAATCCGGACACAAAATTGGATTCCGACCTCGGGCAAATTTCGGCTGGAAAAAACTCGGGTCCAAAATATTACATTTTTCCCTCTGTATTTTGTAGTACAACTAGAACATCCATATTATTTGGTATCATCGTAAAGCTACATCTGTCGTACCTTTCTATAATACCACCCACTTTATTGTGTCATACATGACCTTGACGCTACAGAGCTCAGAAGTAGGCTACCAGCTCCTGCCACGTAAACGTGGCGCCAGGGGTTAATGAGTTAACAACCATTCATGTCAAGCTGAAAAAAAACAGATGTGCAAACAGTTACGAAGAAATGCATGATGTGACAAGTGCTAGAATTTTTCTACCATTTTTACTAGCACTTTAAGGGTAAGTGGCTCAGTAAAGTTGTATACTGCTCAAAATCAATATTCATATATGCAACTTCAGAGTTCTCGTGCATCATCACTTTCCTAGTGCACAAATTCATACAAATTTTGTGTGAATCATGTGACTGCACACCCTGGGAGTTCTCTGCTGAAATGGAAGCCACTTTTGGATTTCAAAAAGATTTGTTGACAGTGTACCTAAATCAGCATCAAGAAGAACTCTAGCTGTTCCTTTCTGAAATACCCGTTTTCTTGAATTTCTGTACCACTATTACGCCCTGCCCCCACCCACCCCCCAGACAGAACAAGAATATTCGAGGTGTGGTATGATATGCATTGCAAAGTATCATTGTTCTTGAGGGAAATAAGATTTTATTCTGATCAAGTTATAAAGCAGTGAGTTAACCTATTTAATTAAAGGATGTGGAGGTTATTCTCCAATCTGCTGGTAAGATCTAATCACACCACCCACCCACCCACCCCGGGTCCCTGACCAGTTTCCTTACTATTGTGACTCATCAGAAGAAATTGATTGGTTGATACATTTTGTTCAACCAATCACTTTATTTTGTCAGTGAGAATTTTATATACCCCTTGGTCACTCGTGTTGCTGGTGTCACTGGTATTGCTACATGTTCAGTCATGTGACAATTGTATTGACAAGACCTATTACTGCAGCATCCAGGTTTCAATTGATACCAATGTCTTGCAGCCATGATCCGGATAAAACAGTGAAAACATAATTGTAGAAAACTACGTTTTAAATAGGGGTATAAACAATGAAATGATTAGAAAACTCTTTTGAATTTTTATTTAAATTACAAACATTGTTTTCTATATTGTGGATCAGCAAAGTTAGTTTTTGTAACACTAAGCATAAGACTTACAAGAGATTTTCAATAGTGTTTGGAATATTATACACAGTCGTGACTGAATTGGATCACAAATTTTATCAAATACTGTAACTCTAATTCTGGGTACAATAGAGGGCATCAACTGAACTGTGGTATATTTTATTATGTTTCTACAGATCTTTTTTGAAAATTTTATTATGTTGTTGTGTTTAAATATTGTTGCAGAACAAAAAACCCACTGATATTCATTTTGATGTGTAGCAATTGTGATGAAAAATGACCACATCATAGTTTATGACATAACCAGTAGAATGCAAGGGCAGTCATTGGAGGAAAATGTTTCTTTAAAAAGTTAAATTCGCTTCCAGCAATTGACTGTGGGGCCAGAACATCTAAGTTCTCATGGGAGGAAATATAATAAATTGATAAAAATGCCTGGACTCCAATTTAAACAGAGATGTAGATTCATACCAGCTGTGAAATATGTAATTGGTAAATCCAATAAAAATCTCCATCTTTCTGGTTAATATTGCTTCTAGAAAGCCTTGTATTAGACTGGAAGATTTCTATTATCTGAAAAAGAATAGTTTTCATTGTCTTCAGATAGGTTAAAGTGTATAGACACTCAGGTAGTAGCAAACACTTGGCTTGTTAGACTTTTAAAATGGGAATGTCCAGTTTTCTAGTTTTTCCAACTAATTGTTGGATTAGTTGAGCAAACGTATCAACCAAGTCAACTCCCTCATATGAGTTACAATAGCAATGAAACTGGTCAGGGAACGGTGGTGACCAGATCCCTCCGGCAGATGGGAGGGTAGACTGTATGTAACATAAAAAAATACTAGATTTTAAATTTCTTAAATTTCCTAACACCCTGTCCATGAAGAAGCACACATCATAAAAATTGCCTAGCGACAACATATATCCCTGTTGATTGACAACACGTACCTGTTAGCATTACCACATGCAGAAACTTACAATGTCCTGCATCAAATCGTAACTTTGATGTTTTTTCTCAAAAAAGGATACTTTATAAAAGAGCTTGTTGTACAGGTTATTAACTTGTCATACTGTCCCTTTAATTTCCATATAAACTCCAGATGACATTAATTCGCTCATTAGTAAGTCTCGATTGCTTTAATTATGTAACCCGATGTGCAGTTAAGATGAAAACATGTTCATTTTGAGGCATGATTTGACAAAAACACCGCAAAAAATGACATACATTTGTTAAGTCAAGCCACATGACCTAATCAACCAAAACTTTCAAATGAGCGTGTGAGAAAAATTTACATGTACTGGTTGCTGGATCTCATGGAAGAGCCAGATGTAACCATGAAATTCAGAATGGTAATAAGAGTTGCGTTATTCTACATAGACTTATGAGTTGTCAAGCATAAGATTTAATCCAGAAATATTCTGGACATATCATTGATAGACCCCTTCCACAGATCATACTAAGAGATGCCAAAAATACCAGAAAGTGTCTAAAATGCACACTGATACATTGCAGACAAAGCAGCACCAACTGTACGGTTTAACTGTCCATCAGTAACAGAACATGTTTAGGGGCTGATTTATCGGACAAGGGAAAAATATCCTAAATTAATCCTCTAAGTACACCACATGTAATAGAATTCTAATTAACTGCTCACTCCACCTCAAGTTTTCAGTCTGAAACAGAAGTGAAAATTTAGATCAATAAAATATTTACATACCCTGGGTCAACAACACAGCTTACAACAAAATAATGTTATCTGCTAAAGATAAACATTTATACTGCATGAGTCCAATTACATTTAAAGATGATAAGCAAACTAAAAATCCAACAATGTAAGGCACAAGCACCTCATTACACATAGTATCCATATATGTTCCCTGACTGCTGCTTCCAAGTATTTCAAGAAATATTTCACAAATGAAAACAAGTATTCTAACTTAAAAGCAAATTCGACCTAGAAAATGCCCATTTTCCACTTTAATTAAATGTAATCATAAAGTATTTCGCTGTAATAATATGTTAATGTCTGGAGGAAATCACTCTTTTATCTGTACACTGTATATTCTAAGATAGACAAAGAATCAAAGTTGCTAAAGGTGGAACTATGTAAAAGTATTTCTCCATCTGTCATCCGACCAACAAAAGCTGAAGTCGATGGAAGCACTAGAAAATATTCGTTATAAAAAAAAAACAGGACAATGATGTGACTAGCGGTGCATTTATGACTAAAATACATATAAATGTTGTTCACTACTGTTGCCCAGCAATAATGAATCAGAAAGCAAGAGGCCCCAGTGTACCTGAGATTGCCCAAATACCTGACATATGCCTAATACCCACATAACAATTGGCCAAGAAATCTGCATCAGTAGGATGCTTTCTTAAGATATATAGTATAATGCTGTTGATTACAAATGTCAACATTTTGGGAAATTTCTACCAGGTACTTGTCAGTCCTAATGATCAGTTACCCTGGTACCTGATCAAATGTATTAAATGTGAACCTGAACTGCTTTGTTTATAGTTCACATATGCCAACCCCCAAGGGAGGTATTAGAGTAATTATTACTAATATAAGTGGCAAAAAAAAGTGTAATCTGAGCATAAAAAGAACAGGCCCAAAAAGCATAATCTAAGCATAAAAAGAACAATCTATATATTACATGCCATAATGATAAGCAAACTAAAAATCTAACAATGTAAGACACAAGCACCTCAGTGACACATCATCACATCCTTATAAAACTGTATGAAAAATGTGCTTTTATTTTTGCAACTTACCTCAATCTGCAGTTAACATTTTTGTCACAAATCAGCTAAATCCATGTGGATTAGTAGTTAGTACAAGAGTATAGACAAAAAAGAAACTGATAAATTATTTATGCATAACACTCACTTTAACCAGTCTAATTGTCTAGAGGAACATTCACGAATAGTTGTAAAGTCCACAAATGATCATTGTTGTATTATCCTCGATCTGTCACGGATCGTCCCTTAATGATAGTCTGGTGCAACATGTTTTTAAGTTTAACAAAATCCCTCTTATCTAACATTTTTCAGTCATATAACATCCATATTTTTGGGGTGTGCGTGTTTTTTTGTTCCTTTTTATGATATCTGGCACCATTTATTTTCAATTTTGACTGGTCCACTATTTATGTAGTATCAAAATAGAATGAATCTTTGACAAGTGGTTTCACATTCAAGAAACCTGTCTGTTTTCTTGGAATTGTTTCATGTAAAACTTGATGCAAAAATTACCATATTTACACATGTGGTGGATTTTTATTAGATTGTTTTTTTTTAATGTTACTAAATAACAAAGATTTTTGCCTTTATATTTAAATATTTCAGTGAAAAATTTCATTCTGTATAGTTGTCCGTTTCAATCTTTTTTCCTAACATGGTATTAGAAGTGCATGTTACTGTAACCAAGTTTTTGGGTTGCCTTTACGATGACAAAAATATGTCTTGGGTTTCCCTGCTAATAAAATGGTCCGGTAAACGAACATGTGAACAGCAGCCCTGACTTGAACAGCACTCACTCACTCCAGGGCCATAAACTTCAGGCAAAATTAACATTAGTTAAACTGGATATTTCTATTGTGCTTTCTTTTATTTGAACTGTAGTACATATTTAAATTTTATTTCATCCAAGATTTCTTAATCAGTACTTACTGCTGCTGTTGACGAAAGGTATTGACCCAGATAATGTCATCAAGATCTCAAAACAAGCACTTTTAAGTCGCAATAAAAATGGGACACGAACCATGGACAGTCTAGGTTGAAATATCAGTGCTGATTCTTAAATAGGTCATGCAAGAAAGGAGAGAAGTGTCCTTCCTTTATGACAAGTAAATTGTAAGCAGCCATACGAGCCCCTGTGATGATGAATAAATGCGCGCACAACATGAACCTCGAACTGCAATTGTTATTCTGTGTCTCGATCTGAACTTACAGTATGTTTTTTTAACGGCTATCCGGTTGTTCATTTTATTACCTTAGTTATTATAATGGCAGGTACCCAATGGTATCTTTATTGTTGATTGCATATTCTATGACACAACTGTTTTGAGGTTTCTCCAGCTTATTTGTATCTACATACATACTAGCTGGCAGATCAGCATCATTTGTCCAATATTGAAAACCCCCTATTCAAGAATGCTCTGTGTCAAAGCTGGTCAAATTCAGTTCAGCAGTTTCTTTACAAAGTTGTGTGAATGGTTGTCTCTCTTGTAATGTTGACAGCCATATTTGATGGCAATATTATTTCTAAAAATTTAAAGTGTTCATGCTAGGATACTTTCTACCAAATTTGATCCAATTCTGTTAAATGGTTTATTTACAAGAAGTTTTCAACGTCTTTCTAGCAGCAGCTGGTACATCAAATGGCAAAATGGCATCATTTGTACAAACATAATAATATCCCTTCATGTAATTTTTCGAAACCATACGCATAGTGGTTGGGGGTGGAAAAAGTGTAGAGAGGATTAAGAAAAAACCTCCACTATCTCTCCACTTGCCTTAACATGGTAGCTAATGATCAGTAGCTCTGCACATCATGCTTTCTCATGGAGTTTGTCATGGATAACCAGAGTGGAGTGGACATGGTCTTCATATAATGGGCATGGTTTACTGTGTACAACCCCTTCAAGCATTCTCAAAGGAGATTAATGGAGGCAGACGCAAAAAGATTTATCTATGTCTCTCTTGGGAGCAATCTGCTTAATTTCTGATACCGGAAAAATGATGTATTCAGCTGATTATAAACACTTCCTAGTTCTAATAAAGATAATAATGATGTTGTTACAGGGTTTAACACCATTTTTCAGTACAAGACAGGCTATACATGGCGGCCAGTATAAATGGTGGAGGAAAGACCCGGGAAAACCCTGGAAAGAACAACTGACCCACGGGAAGCCACCCACAAGCTTTCTGACATACCCACATTGGCCAAGCCTGAGACTCGAACCCACACAGATAGAGGTGAGATGGCAGTGATCCATAACGATGAGCGCTTTAGACCACTCAGCCACTCAGGGCCCTTAAAGATAAAGTAACAGACAAAATGTAAAATGAAAGTTTTCGTAGCTCTAATAAAGATAATGTAATAGTCACAATGTCAAATAAAAGTTCAGATAATATCAACATAATTACAATGCCTCACAATTTTACAAACTATATTAACCCATTAACCCCTGGAGATTTTTGTCATTTTCACCTGAAATGCGTGTAGGAAACTAGTTTTGGGGGCTACTTTTGAATACATCCAAATAAATTGGCTTCCAAAAGATTTTAGTTTTGCCTGAGGCCTAGTTGTGTTAGAAATATTATTCATTGGCTATTTCACTCGCACATGAGCAGAAGGGTAAAAGTAGGAGGTTGGTGGAGGGGGGGGGGGCCTAATGGACCCATTATATTTGTGTCCTGGCCATCTATTACACCAACTCCCCATCTTCGCCTACTTTCTGCAAAGGTTTGCCAATTGGTGTGCAGTTATGACCGGTCTGCCTTAGATTCGAGGCCAAAAAGTCTAAAATCTGGACACAAAATTGATTCCAACCACGAGTGAATTTTTGGTGTAAAAAATCTAGTCTAAAAAAATATGTTTTTCCCCCTGTATATAGTAATGCAACTAGAAAGTCCAGATTTTCTGGTATCATTGTAGACCTACAACTGTCTACTATTCTCTAATACCACACATTTTGATGTATCTTAAATTACCTTGATGCTACGGAGCTCGAAGTAGGGTACTACCTCCTAATGCGTAAACGAGGTGCCATTGGTCAACGAGTTAATACTGTTGCAGTTCGTGCAATTTAGGTTGTTAATTATCATATGACAGTCATTAATATTGCACCCATGCAGTGAAAAGAATGATAATGAATGATAAACATTTTTACAACTAATGCACATTCATACATGTACCTGACAGAAGCGAAATAAAATCACGTAAGTTCCAATAGTTACCCTATGCAAGAGTTCTCATTAACATATGTACAATTTCTTCTGGCATAAAATTACAGGACTATAGAAGGGCAATTAAAAATTGAGAAAAAAGTTCCTGCAGTTGCTGCCTGTGAAAACAAAAATTATTCCAAACGAACTAGGTACTATTCCAGCAATGTAAATGTGATGACCAAGTTAACTTCACTAAATTTCTGTATGTGTTGAAGAAAAGAAGATTAACTCATGGACTTAATAACAGATCTTTGTGCAGAGGCACTATTGTACATAAAATGCTAGTCTCAGGTGTGTGTGTGTGTGTGTCTGTGAAAGCATTATTAGATTCTCATCTTCACTGTAAACTGTATTATCTTGTATTATTTTTTTCTTTCACAAATGGTCACAAAAGGTCATCCTAAATACATGTATGTTCACAGATATGTTTTGAAGATAGATGGTTATGCACAAACTAATAACCTAGCACAACAGAAGCCATCAAGATGGTTTGTTTCCTCTGCCATGGACATGATAATCACATGTGCAAACTGATAAAATGAAAGCAAAAGAGCAGCCCTTCTGCATGTTTGCCCTCTTTACCATATTATGTTGACAATAAACATAGTGTTTTTTATATTATTGCATCTTGTTGACTCGTACTGTATAAACCACAGGTTATTTCACTGTTTAATTCTCATAAATGAAAAATCAGTAACAAAAGAAAATTAGAACCAATCCAAACAGACTATAAAATTCAAGTGCATCATTTGCTGCGAGGAGACTGTTTGCAGAGTACAATATGTTTCAACTTCTTCTCATCTCTAATTAGTTGGCAGTATCTTGGTTGTACAATGACAAATTCTGCATCAAACGTGACTTGTTTCACATAGAGGCACTGCCTACAGGAGAGTGAAAAAACAGTTTGAGCCCTTTTGACGTCTGCACTGGAATGGGTAGTATCATTACTCACTACATCTTTAATGATTTCATTGTCATGCGCAGTATGCTGCACCATACCAAAATTTCCTATCTGGTCCTGCTTGATATGGTATTTGACAGCTGCCCATGTAATACAAAGTCCACGGTCCTCAAGAATTCAAAGAATTTTGTGAGCAATTAGAGCCTGGTTATAAAACTTGACAATATCCAGTTTAGCTTCATGATTAACCTTTGACTGTGACAGGTTCTCCTTATCACAAACTAGTGTTATATTATTTTTCTCATAGCTCTATTAGCAGTTTCTTTAGTTTTTGTTTAAGTAGGATTCCACTGGATGCAGTAGAGAAAACTAAACCAATTCAAGATAAATGTAGAGGTCTAACTTCTTTTATCAACAGGTTCACAGTACTAAATACAAAGTGTTTTAAATGACATCCATAAAACTGTTTCTGCTCTGATTGATTCATTATTGTATTGTACTGTATATAACAGTGATTCAAACACTCACTGAAAAATAGAATCTATTCCTTTATGTTTAAAGGAAATGACAAAGAAAATAGTATTGCTGCTATTGATAGGATTTTTATTTGCACAATGCCATTACATAGAAATGTAGATTTAGCATCAATCATTTTATCCTTGGGGGAAGGGAAGAAAGAGGAAATAAAGGCATCCATATGTGTCGAGAAAATCGTACAGGCACATATAGCAATAAGTGACAGAGAGAGAGAGAACGTAAGTATTCAATCCCTTGTCTTCCACTTAATCCACTTTACTCAAATGATGACAACTCTTCTTTTTTTTTATTGCTCACTCCCATAAAATATGGAATACAAATCACTACTGCACAAGTTATCATGATAAACTGTACTTAACATTAGACAAAAAAATGAGTACATGTTTTGGCAAAAGTTAAAGTATTCCCTGATTACCAAGCTTTCTGAAGTTAGCAGCCTCATCGTTCACAACAAGCCAGTGATTTTTCCACCAGGAGCATTTTTCATAATTCTGCTTTCATTCTGAAGAATGTTTCAAAAGTAACACTAAGATGTTTATTAATGCTAACCAAATTTTACTTTTTCGATGCACGTCATGTTGACATTTTTAGGCAATCTTCCAAATTAAAATATTGAAATTGGACCAATTATAAATCAGGGCCCCAAGTGGCAGAGTGGTCAAAAGCACTCACCATTATGGATCACTGCCATCTCACCTGTCTGCATGGTTTCGAGTCTCAGGCTCGCCCAATGTAGGCATGTGAGAAAGCTTGCCAGTAGTTTCTCATGGGTTGATTGTTCTTTCTGGGGTTTTCCCCGGGTTCTTCCACCACCATTTATACTGGCTACCATGTATAGCCTATCTTGTGCTAAAAAATGGTGTGAAACCCTACAACAACAACCACCACCAATTAAATCTACAAAATCAAGAACTGAAATTGGAAAGGTTATAAGAAAATTCATAGAGTACTGGACATTTCTTTATCATGGGGTAAAAAGAATGAATGAATATATTTTCTCCTTACAAAAATGAACAAATAGGATACATGTGGAGACATCCATGCTGAACGCCATGAATTTAAAATCTCTGAACATATAAGATTTTTCAATATTCCACATTATTATTAATTTTTATATGAGGTTAGATTAATTAGGAACAATTATCAAACTTCCAAATGTAATGATAGAACCATAACTGGAGCTGTTAAGTACAACGTGACAAGTCAGATGGCTTCAAGTGAAAGAAATGCACTTTATGAAGCTGAAACTGACATCATCTTCTCATGCTAATATTTTATGACACAGTGTTACAAGGATTGTTGCCTTACTTTTGCTGAACATCCGCTTTGGTCAAGTTTTTCTTACACAGAGACCAATTAATTTTCAACTGGGAGGTGGGAGAATCCCTGAAAACAAATTGTCTTGACTGTCTTGCTCTGCTTTATATACAGTATGAATACTTGAAACAAATTCATCTTGAAAGAACATAAAATATGCTTCAGAAAGAACAATATAGCCCCATAAATTAAATGGCCAGTACCATACAGTACACATGCCGTCAGAATTGAATAACTGTACTAGTTCGCAGTTGTGTATTAAGCCTTGTGATTGAGCCATTATTGCTTAAAACCCATTTTATCCTGTTTACAAATTTCAACTGCAGTGCCTGATTCCTGAGAAGCAATTCTAAATACACTGTGGTAAAATGGAGCATCATACAGCAGCAGCAGCAGCAGAAATTGTGATGACCTTCACCATGTTTACTAAAAATGTTGTAACACTGTTATTTCTTTTTTAAAGTATATAAAACTATGTATCTCTGAAAAGGTAATAAAATTTGCAACACAGTGATCTATGTTTTGTTATCATTTATCAATGTACATGCTCACAACTGTATTTTGAAATATGACTTGAAAGAGAAAAAAAAAAAAAAACATTAAAAACTTACCATGATGTTCAGTGAATCTTTTGTTCATGAAGATGAATGAAATGCTCCAAATAGTATGTGAATAAAATAAAGATAATTCTATTTCTAGTATTTTGGTCCAAATTTGAAGTTTCTAGCACTGTTAGTTCAAAAGTTATAATAATTTTACTAAAATTGGACAACAAAACACCTGGAACAATTTGTTTACTTCACATTCTAGAACATGCACTTCAGCATGCAGTTTCTCATGAAAACTCGTCACAAATTAATCCTAGAAATCTTTCAGTAAGATAAAGGTAATTAATCAGTACAATTTTTGTTCAAATTTTGAAGTCCACTTCATCACTATGTCAGTAACAATAATATAATAAATCATGGCTGCAACCGAGGTGAAAAATCATCCCGGACCCATTCCTCTTGAAAGCCGTCAAAGTCAGCTTCATTCTACGAATCACTGTCAAAAAGTGCATGAAGCCATGCATCATCTCTTTCATCAACTTGATTCAATTCTAACCCGTCATTTAAGTCAATATTATCATCAGAATCATCCAAATCGTCAACTTCAATGTCGCTACCCTTGCTATTAACATCTATGTTTACATCTGAGTTGTCGTCCATCATTTTATCAATTGATTTTCAAGCCAACAATTTCTTTCATCCACGTTTTTTTTTTTTAAATTTCACTGCGCATGCGTGCTTTAACCATTTCCTGTGTTGGTGAAGAAATACACATATATTTGTGATGTATAACACGTGTTTCTAGAGACGCTACACACATACGTAGTAGAGTACGACCATAGTCATATTCAGGATAAAATGGGATACTACGACCACAGGCATATTCCGGATAGAATGAGGTATTACACCCATAGTCATATTCAGGATAAAATGGGTTAAGGGCTAAACACATAGTTCACATTTACGTGAAAATTCAGTGTTTTCTGTTTGTCTTTCTTTTTTAAAAAGAAATTGTAATCTGAAATCTTTAACTGTCCACACCACAAAGTATTCCTTTTGAAATTTAAACAGCAAAATAAATTTACACTGTTCAAGAAAAGTTCGGTAAGTGTGCCTGTCATCAAGTCAGTGCAAGGGTTTATTCAGATTTCTTTGAATACAGTAAAAGTGAAAATTTACTGCAAAAGACGTCAAGCAGCCTTTTCTAAATGTACAAGATCATCCCTTCTCAAAATGGTATCTGAATTACAAATCACACTTGATTTCTCATTCTTTCCATAGGTGGTCTTCATTCATTGGCTGTTCAAATGGCAGTCGGTAATGTGGACTAGCCCCTCCTTAGTGGAGTTGCAGCAGCATGCCTGAGAAGGCACTGTGGTGATTGGTAGGTATGTAGTGCTCTGTGGTGATTGGTAGGTATGTAGTACACTGTGGTGACTGGTAGGTATGTAGTGCACTGTGGTGATTGGTAGGTATGTAGTACACTGTGGTGATTGGTATGTATGTAGTACACTGTGGTGATTGGTAGGTATGTAGTGCACTGTGGCGATTGGTAGGTATGTAGTACACTGTGGCGATTGGTAGGTATGTAGTCCACTGTGCTGATTGGTAGGTATGTAGTACACTGTGGTGATTGGTAGGTATGTAGTGCACTGTGGTGACTGGTATGTATATAGTACACTGTGGTGATTGGTAGGTATGTAGTACACTGTGGTGATTGGTAGGTATGTAGTACACTGTGGTGATTGGTTGGTATGTAGTGCACTGTGGTGATTGGTAGGTATGTAGTACACTGTGGTGATTGGTTGGTATGTAGTACACTGTGCACACACAATTATCAAGGATTAGTCCATCTAAGTCAACATATCCCACCATTAAGCTGATGCAGGTGAGGAGAGATGGTACAACCTGCCATCTATGAAGTAATCTGGCACAAATCAGTCATCAAAGACCAACGGAACAAATGGTTGAAGGGCTGGAAGCTGGGCAGCAAACCTGGATGATTGAGGTAAATACTGTTTTCATTCCACTTACAAGAGAGGTAATCACCAGTCACCAGCTGCTCCAAAAAATAGCTGATTTCCATTTTTGGTTTTGAAAACTCCTTTCAATTATAAATCTATAGAAATACAAATATAACCTTTTTACTCAACGTTAAATGATGAAACTATAAAACGTTCCAAAGCTGCAGTAAAATTTATATAAGTATTCCATTAGAACAAGTGGACATCCATCCACTTTACTAGTGGTCATGTAATCCACTGATATGTGCAAACGGACAATGTGTACTGTACATCACAGCATAAAATCTTGTATTATTAAATATAACAAATGATACAATGCATTAATAAGTTTTATCAGAATGTGACAACTTACTTGCATAAGGTATAGCAAGTTCACTTTGATTTCCAAATAGCACATACATTTATCTACAACCAACATGGAGGAGCTTAAAGCCTATTCAACTACCATTCTACAGACATAAAGGTCCAGTCACTTCTCATATTCATAATAAAAATGTTGAATGGTGTACAGACCTGAAATAAATTAATTCCAAATAAATGATTTCTTCACAAACAGCACCAATTATATTTACTCCAATAGCAGGTCAAATAGGATATGACTGAGGATCAGGGGAATAGTTTAGTTGTATATGATTTCCATGAAAAGAATCAGCTCTCAGCAAACACTGGGAGTGTACATCCAGGGATTATAGTTAGGGAAAAAAGCCTACATAATAAGAAATAATGTCTCTGAATTGGAACAGAAATGCTACCCAGTACTGCTTTGCCTAATGGTTAGCTAGATGAAGTTTGGAATAAGGCTGGTCTACTCTGTCGATAGTAGTACACATGTACAGTATGTGGGTGGTCTGAACAAAAGTAGATTTCTGAGACGAGCATGGCTAAAACAAGGTCTCACTTATTTCTGAAACTGATGTCCGACTCATTGAAAAAACGATGGGCCCTTTTTCATTGACCAAGTTGAAGTCACTCAAAGTCATGTGTAAAACATTATGTTTTATATGCACATTACTAAATACACAAAAGAAAGGCATTCACAGAACATGGATGCCTCATCAATGCATGAAAAATTAGATTAACCTGGGTGTGAGATGGAGACACACACACATGTCTGCTTTCATATATATTTTGCTTTTTTCCAAGTACATGTAGCTAAATGTGGATAAAAACAAGTAACTTTCTCCTAGAAATGTAGGAAAAAGTGCCACAATGAGTTTTAATTGAAAAGCCTCCTGCAGACAGGGTTAGCTTGGGCGGAGTTAATTTCATTTAAAAAAAATAAAATAAACCATCAATATCAATAGAGCACTCTCATAATTCCAATCATTCTGCCTGTGCGATAAGTCTGCCATGTAAAGTGAAAAATGCTAAAGAAAATGTTCCTATGTGTACACCAAATAGCAATATCACAGGTTACCAGTAGGTCATTGAACAGTCTCTTATTTTCCATCCATTTTAGACAAGTTCAAGTATTTTACAGCTACTGTATTTTCATGGTAGATTTTGACATGAGTCTAAGATCACAGCAAACACAAGCAAATACAGTTCAGAAAGCAGCTTTAAATTTAAGTTCATTAATGTAATTCTCTTGCAAGGAACTGTGTCCCCATGTTCTTGTATTGACACTGTCATATTAATCCCTCGAGCCAATGAAATGTCATTAAGCAGCAGAGAGGGTGAACAGACCAATTTACCTGAGACCTTATTTATGAAAAATAAAGCTTCGTACGAAAATGAAATCTCAATGTCAATAATGTTAACCAGCACCTCTAACTTTGCCTCGTAGGAAACCTGTTGGGTTAGCTTGCTATGTTACTGCGATGACAATTTTGTATTTCATCGCTACGTGTATTCGTTTACATGTTGGTCACTTTTGTTGGTCGCACCCTCTCTGCTGCTGTGGTTTTTATCCAAATATTGTATCAAGTCCGTTACGATATCTCGACCTCGGATCATGTAAATTTATTGTTATAAAACCAAATGGGGTAGCTTGTGCTTTTGAAAAAAAGTGTTTGAACTTAATCATATCCATGTCCCCTGAACACCAAGTATAACAAATATTTTGCAGCGTATGATTATCAACTCCATTAAACACAACTAAAATATTACAGTTATCTCTGATCACTTTTGGAATTTGTGTATAACGCTGTGTAACATAAATCACGTCTGTATTTTTATGTCGACCTTGAGAAAATATCCTAGCTGGATTTGATTGTTTGTCCAGCATAACATCATCGTATACTACTAAATTATTAATACTTCCATCAAGATCATCTACAGATGGCGCTTCATCAATATCAGTTATAAAGTCAATAACGTCACTGTTTTCATTTAACAATTTTGCATTTTCTTTAAAATCATAGCATCGCTGATCATCTACAGATGGTGCTACTAAATATAATTTATCCCACTTCAGCCATCTCATTATCAGATTAAGCAATAATTGCGTCTTTCCACTTCCAGATGGACCTAATTATTATCATTCTGATAGAATTCGGTAGCGCTGGGTGATGCTTTACTGGCTCTTGTTTTCGTGTCGCCGAAAAGTCAATTATATCCATATAATAAATAATATGAATCTATATTGTGTTCGATGCAGGGCAGCCACGTCCACCACTGGATTAACAACAATAATAACAAAAAATAAAAAGCGTGCACTGACAGGTAAGTGTGAAAAGTGTGGCACAAAAACATATAAATTTATTTCAAGTATAAAGACAGGAGGTGATATCACCGCTTCGTTGGAAAAATTACCAGGATTACCGTGGGCGAAATATCCTGGGGAAAAACACTTACCGGGTTATAATTATTGTGGGCCAGGAACTCGTTTTAGATATTCATCTTGACAATCAAGATCAACCTCAGCCTGGTGAATATCCCGTAAATGGAATCGATCAAGCATGTTACGTTCACAATATTGCTTATCGAGATAAAGATTTACAACTACAAAATCTCGCCGATATAAAATTAATTCATGCCATAAATAATGTAAAAGATAAATCACTTTGAGAAAAATTAGCTGCTTTTCTGGTAAAAGCTGGTATGAAAGGTAAAATAATGTTAGGGGCTGGGTAATTAATTATATGATTATTATAATAGAGTCCATTTATTATTCCCCAAGAGGATATTGGAAGGGCAAAGCAGCGATTAGTAAACTTGCTGAAGCTGCAAAAGTCTCACGTGCTGTTGCAGCAGCGTGGTTAGCACGACAGGCAATATGGCAAATCTATCTACATCCACCTAAAATTCAGTACGCATATTTTGATGTCAGCGTCCCCAATGAAGTTCATCAAGCAGATATTTTATTTTTACCGCACGATACTATTAAAACACATGGACATCAATCACGCACATACAAATACGCGTTAACTGTCGTTGATGTTGTAAGTAGATATAAAGAAGCGGAGCCGCCATCAACAAAGACAGCAACTGAAGTTGCATCTGTGTTTCAACGAATTTATCAACGAGGATCCGGACCACAAGGTGGTCTACGATGGCCACAGTTGCTACAAGTTGATCCTGGCAAAGAATTTCTCAGTGCAGTATCATCTCTGATGAAAAAACATAATGTTAAAATAAGACGAGGACACATTGCTATTCATCGTGATCAGGCAATCGTTGAACGATTTAATCGAACACTCGCTGAGCGGTTATTTGGATACCAGTATGCGAAGGAAATAATTCAGGCAGATACAAGATCTCGTGAATGGGTTGCTACATTACCAAGTGTGATAGCAGCGTTAAATAATGAAATTACTCGTGCAACTTCTATGAAACCTGTTAATGCAATTACAACATATACCCTCGTACCACAAGGTGGTTGACGATGGCCATGAACAACGACGTGATTTTTCAAAACAACCAGTGTTAGGTAATGTTACTGTAAGGTATTTATATCAACCTGGTGAACTTGAAGGTGGTAAAAAAAGAGCAACTGATCCTATCTGGAGTGTGACTACACATAAAATTTCTAGCGTGGTTAGATCCACTGGTAGACCTGCGATCTACAGACTAGATTCAACTGCTCCTTAACGTGGATTTGTGCGTGAACAATTACAAGTAATTCCTGAGGACACACAATTACCACCACATTCCCTTTTGTAAATTGGAACCCCTGCGTCGATTGCATTCAAGACATGTCAATGTGACCCTATCACGTGTATGACCAAGATCACTATTAATTCTGTCTACGGTGAACTGTCTTGGATTATTACTCGAATAATTCCATAGCATATTACAGTTACAACTTGCACAACGATTATTCTGTTGTTGTTTTAACGTCATAATAAATTCAACATCGATATCAAAATCACGATTATTTTTTTTGTCACATTGCTTATAACCGGATAATTTTTTTCTTATTACGCCAATAACACCTTCGGTGTCACTAACAGTTTGATTATTATTTTCTGTGGAGTCTATGACAACTCTGTGCAGTTGAGATATTCTTCTGACTCGAGATACTGCAAGATAAACTAAATTTGACCATTCTATTCTATCATCGACAATCCAGATATTTGTATCAGTAATAGTTAGTCCTTGTGACGAATGAATCGTTATGGCGTATCCCAATTTCCACGGTGAGTTATTCGTATTCAACGCGCTCTCAACAACATCAACATCAGCCAAAACAATATCATTCAATACAAGATTTAGTTTTTCATTTGTTCCTGGAATTTCAACTTCAGTATTCTGTCGTCGAGTATCTGCTGGGCGATAACATAATGGTACAGGTAACATTGGAAATCTTTCCTTGTGTAACAGAAATAATTTCTCTTGCAATTCATCACGAACTATTTTTCTACTTGCAACTATCAAATCATTTGGTGTCCATAAATTCCAAAAATTGTTCACAGGAGTTTCCGGAATTATTTCACGCATTATCTCACATTGTATTTTATCTGGCTGTAGTCTGATTAATCTTTTAAATTCTTTCAGAGGTTCATCAATCGCTCTATGATCATCATTTATTTCTTCATAATAATCCACAAATGATTTTAACCACTCGTGGAGACTGCCCAACGAAAGGTGGTGGCTTACCATGATTGCTGCACATTATCACAGCAGTATTTTTTGTCAGTAACCAATCAAGAAATATTTTTAATGTTTCTAACGATACTGTACAAATCTCGTCCCAGATGATGATTTTGGGAATATATTTTTCACCCATTCGCTCAGGTGTCCACGTATCTCCACACCATCTGAAGAAACTATGATAAGTTTGAGATTTTACTTCTCATTGTTTTATTTCTCTTGCTAGTCTGTGTGTAGGTGTCAACACAATCATGTCTGACGACAAAATCGTCAATGAAGAACTCTGCCGAAATAATTCAATCGCACATGTTGTTTTACCAGATCCTCCAGGTCCATTGAGATAAATAGTTTTATGTCTAGACATGGGATCAATTACACATGGTGATGCTGATACTGATATTTGATTGTCATTACCGTAATATATTTCCTCGATATCACCGTCTGCTGATTCAGAATAGTTAAGTATACTTTCTTGTTTTATTCGCCATGATCCCCATTCGCCGCTACCGAGTAATGGTTTTACCAAATCCACATACTCGCTGTTTATATAAAATGAATCCGTAGCAACTCTGACAGCGTAACAAGGAAATCTATTTATCAACGATAATAAATTTATAGAAACTTAAGTGAGCATAGAAGATCTTAAATGAGTAAATTGTGGTGACTCACCATCGATATAACTCACGACTGTACCTAGTTTCGTTCCGTCTGACAAATAAGAATTATTTCTGCTTATAAATGTTCCTTTGTTCGTTGTATCAGTAATTATAAAATCCAACTCAGCATCATCCATGATTAATCTTGTACAATGTCGTTTATGAATCATATGATCCTCCTTGAGTAAACTTACCGATTATTTTTCTACCGAGATCTTTTGCAACTTTATTTTCATAATCAATTTTATCCCAATCTTCGCCTGACTCTGTCAGGGGTGAATATTTCTTTTGTTGTGGTAACCAAACTTATTTCTGTGAATGATATGATATAATAGCTTCACTTACTCTCAACGACACTAAGATTCCCGCATCAAGCATGTATCGTAATAGCACTATTGGAACCCAATATTTTTCTGAGAAATGTCTACCAAACCACACATAAACGATCGGATGAAGATTACTACGGAACTTAAATGATTTTACACAAGCATATCCAGTTAAATCAAAATCAGGTAATGGTCCATTTATCACAACTCTTGTCATTTCATGTGTGGATATCTGAATCGATCAAACTATTCAAAACAGTCTCCGTATCCAAGAAAACTTCCAGGATAACACACTACCATATCAACTGATATAACTTTACGATGATCGTATCGGGTATTCCATAATCCGCCATGTCCATATTTGACACAACTTTTCTGAATATCTTCAAGGAATTCTGATCGTGTTGGTTTCCATGAATTTTTATCTTGAGCAAGGTGAGCAGCAACTGATGGAACTGTAAAACAATTATTTAGTAATTGTTCAACTTCAGAATTATATTCACGCCAAAAGCGTTGTGCAAGATTCTTCATTTCTTCATGGAGAGATTCTCTTCGGTAAATATCTCCGTTAGGTTTTACAAACTGATCGTAATATGCGGATTCTGAACTCTGAAATAACCAAACAGATACAGGGTCACTCTTACTGATATCGCTGATAGCATCGAATATATAATCGTCATAAAATCTGACTATTCTATCTCATGGAAATATTGTTACAGCATCAGTCCATGCATGTGCGTTATGATCAATGATTATAATTGGAGTTCCTCTTGATGGGTATTTTGACTTATATATAATCTCTCCAGTTAGTGTTTTTTACTGTTATTGGAAATTTTAATTTTTTTTCTAGCTTAGAAACGTTGCTGATAGATGCTCCGGTATCTTTAACTGTTTCTTCCCACTCATTTATTTATGTACGTCTTAGATCAGTTAAACCGTTTCCGCGTATTGCTTTTGAGAAATGTTCCATAACTCGCTCAGCTACGCAGTTTAGTCTCCTTGACAATTTCATTGGTTTGAGATTATCAACGCTAGGTTTATCATTTAGCGGATATATCGCATAGATAACCGCCCTGACAGGATATGCTCGTTCATAATACGGTTTATGAATACCAGTTAGCACACCTGGTTTTGATTGTTTATTTAATGTAACAGTATTATTTCCAGTATGAAGCCGTATAGGTTCACGTTTATCACAAATAATCCAAGTATCATCATCTGTCTGCACAATAAATTTTACTAAAATAATATATCTATGATTGTCGAGATAGTTAATAATATTTCTACCTCGTTCGTCACTCATTCTAGCATCAACAACAACACCAGCGGTGTTGTCGTTCATAATCCTGAATGTCGACCAAGTATGAGCCGCGCCATCATTGCGAAAAATTTTTTTACCTTCACAGATACGATCGGTTATATCACTATTTATCAAAGCCAGTTCTTGCATCGAAAAATTAAATTCAGATTTTGGTAATTTGTCAATATCAAATCTTGCGGTGGAAGGTTCAATTGTGGATAATCTCTCAAATTCCTCCATACTATATTTAAGACAAATATATGTTTAATTAAACTTTAATTATATATAATGATTCAAACAAACAACCGATGCCGATGGCTTATGATTGGATTTTCAACTCCTTGTAATAAATCATGCGTGAATGAATTCTGTGGCCAACATATGCAAAGCTAATGCAGAGGGAGTCTAGGACCAAAACCGTGTTTACGATGCGGTGTTGGAGTCAGAGGAGAAACCCAGTTGTGTGTAAAGTGTGGTGGTAAAAGATACAGACAGCTGAAACGATATTATGATAAGAAGTCGTCATGTGAATCCCCCATAAAAACCGCTGAAGACTATCTGGCCAGATTTCAAAATTATCATTTAGACAAATAATATTATATATAAATGGAGCAAAATGAATTTGTTAAATATCCCATCATTAAAAATTATGAAGCATCTCGTGATGGTGTCATCAGAAATTGTCAAAGGAAAAAACCAGTCGGTACTGTTGATAATGCTGGTTATTTTAGATTTACTATTGGAAAAAAAAGATATCACTCACATAGGTTTGTATTTGAATGTTTTCATGGGGTCATCGAAGATGGACTTGTACTTAATCATACTGACGGTAATAAAGAAAATAACTCTTTATGTAATCTTGAAGTTGTTACACCAAGTCAGAATTCTACACTTGGAAACACCGGCATTAATTCCAAGACTCCTAGGTCGGTTATATCCATAAATACAGAGACAAGTGATGAGAGAATTTTTAATTCCATAAACACGGCTGCTAAATATTTTGATATTTGTATGCCTTCAGTACAACATGTTTTCAAATAATATTACTAAATCAGCGTTTTCGAAAAAATTAAAGAATCACGTTCCAATATATACAATGAAGCGAGATAAATCCATCATCACTGATAGAGCAATCAAATAGTTGTCTCCCTTTTTTTTGTTATTGCCTGTACATGCCACGCGTTTATATTCAGTGATAAGAATCCGTTATCACTGATAGAGTAATTTAGCAGTTATTGTACTACAGTCTAATCGTAATACTTAAATATCTCTCCAGTCCAAACATCTCAACTATATTACAGAAATATATCCTCAAACAAACATAAAAACCTCAGCCGTGATATTATATCACAGGCCGATATTGTACACATATAGATCACAGCAGATGACATGCATCATTGTAGTAGGCGGAATATACCAGAACAATATCGATCCATGCATTCATTGCTAGATAGTTCTGCCTTGACTGTATGAAGAGGCTTGAAAATACAGTATTTTAACAAGGCAGAAATGGCAGAAATATATAAAATTGCAGATTTTATTCAGAATCAGAATATTCTTTCGGTGTACAACTTTGCCGTCCATGACATTATCACGGATACTGGTAAATACGAGTCCAGAGTTATCACGTGTGAGATAGTGCGAGTAGTTATATACTTAAATTTAACTGTATGTTCATAAGAACTCCAATAGCCGTGTGGTTAAGGCGTCCAAACTTTGTTCGGAGTGCAGATCCACTAGTGTAAAGGCTGCGTGTTCAAGTCTCCAAAAATGCTAAAGATATATTATCTTGCATTCGGCAACAGATGCTATTATAATGGGGGGAGGGGGTCTGGAGAATTTCCTTGACATCCACAACAGACAAAATACACTCTCCTATCATACCACCATGTGGTGGGTGAACTTTTGCACTCCCCCGGGTTTGTGTATGGGGGGAGAGTGTACAAAATCTGTTGGACATAGACAAGGCTCCCCGGTCATCATCATTTGTATATATTCATAATCATAATCATACAATTATGTGTTTGTGCCATCCGCAAAAAATATAATCAAAATCATAATCATTTGTATATATAATCATAATCATACAATTATCTCAACAAAAAAAAAACAATCATCTCAAAACAGTCCTCTCTGAGGACTATTATTTTTATTTTTATTCAAAATTCAGATTCAGAATATATTTTATGATTCAGAAATATTTTATTTTTATTTAAACAATTTATAATATAAAAAGTAATGAATCACGAAAACATCACATCAATTATTACTGCTATTAAGCAATTACAACACAGTGGCATGAAAATATCTGACCAGCTTGATCCTGAAAAAATAATGAGTGACTTTGAATCATTACAATTTCGGAAATCAGAAAATAGGTATACTTTACCCGCCGATTATAGATTCATAAAGTTAATTCAGCAGGCGATGTTACGATTGCTGGCGGCAATCATGGATATGCAGGTGAAATTATTTGTTCCTCTTTCACGGGCCATCAAGCGGGTTAGGTTAGAATTATCTCACAATTATCGTACACGCTCGTGTAAAACAGCTGAGAGATATCATGGCGATGACGGAGTTGATGAACAAAGATGCGGAAGAATTACTGGCTAAAGGTAAAGACGAGTGTGACTCTGATCATGGTTACTATAGTGACCATAGTGACGTTGATAACAAAACTAATATTGTCACCTGTACCATTGTACTAATATAATAAATATACATGTATGACTGATAGCTTAATTGTAAGCAATACAAATCCCGCATTCCAAACTGATGCATGGACATTAAACATTATGTTCATCTGAAAAGTTTGTAAGTGCATATATACCTATCTCTCAACCTGACACAATTTTTGGAAATTTTTCTTCATTTCACATGACGGCAATCGTACCTCCCACCATGTGACATACTCAAATCGACACATGAAGTCCAACAAACATAAATGTGTCCCTTAATGCTTTTATTCTGAGCAATATTAATATTCCTTTTTATTCTTCTGTACTGATTATTATGAGGCTGATTCTTGCTTCTTTCGTCTTTAACATGTATCGGTAGCTGGACACCATTTTTAAAAATTCTACAATCAACAATCATGCAGACGCATTGCATGGAAAAATATGTGCAGTTTAAAGTGTCTGTGGTGCTACTATGAAGTTAGTCTGGTTCTGTGACTAATTCTACTAAAGCTAATGCGAAACCTGGATCCAAATCAAACAAGGACAAGCTGATTATCTAGATTTTACAGCAACAATATGTCCATCGTTTTTTCCTTTTATGCTACGAGTCTGTGTTTTAAGGGTCAGTTTCAAAAGACTTATGGCCAAATCGTAAGGGTTGGCATGTCTGCTTCAGGCAGCAGTCAGAAAGATTGAAAAGCATAAACATCAAATGATCCCAATGGAAGGCCCATGCTCTATGGGAATGAAATGGAGAAACATTAAATGGAAGTCTGTCCTTGAGTCTGGTCACAAACAAGTCTGCCAGATGCTCTCCCCACAGTAAAAAAAGGGACTGTTACAAAGCAGTGAAGAGTTGATTCTGAAAGGACTGTTTTGCCTGGCCTGGATAAACTGTCCACAAAAACGTTCTTCCCTGGAATATAGCAAACTCAGTGATTGATGTTCCCTAAGGTGGCCCAATGGAGGAGGTTTCAGATCCCTATGGAGAAAGGTTAGTGTGCCTCCCTGACATTGGTGATATGATACAAAATATATGTTGTCTGAGAAGAGTGCAACACAATGATCCCTAACTTTGTTGATGCACACTTGTAGCACTAAAACTACGGCTTTCATTTCTAGATTGTTGATGAAGAGATCCAAAGACCCTGAAGAATTGTGCCCTCTGGCTAGAAACAAGCACCCAACCAGAATCTGATTTGTCACTGAACAGACAGGAGTGGGGTTCTGGTGCAAGTATGGGAACCTCAGTCAGGAAATTGAAAATTTATATATGCAGTTAAAACCTCCTACTTTCATCATGTTAGTAATACATGTTTGTACACTGCTCACCTGAAAATATATTTTCATGAGAAAAATTAGCATATTATATATGTCTGGTCCTAGAGGATTTAGAGCTAACAGAGAATCTGTGTGTTTTCCACCTTGCGAGAAGGAAAAACTATAGAGGGTACATATAAATACATCGTAATGGAACCAGATCAGCAGTGCAGTGTTTTATCTACCTATGCGTCATGCATCAAATACGCAGAATTTTTCCGATCTGACGCACAAAAGTCTACGATGGTACGTAAATTGACGCACCCCAATGTTATGTTTTGATGATTAACACAAAACAAAGGTTTGTCTAAAAGTCGTTGCCGGTACCTAAATTGATGCAACCAATTGTTATGTTTTGCTGATTAACACAAAATAAAGGCTTGGTCTAACTACTTCATTGGCTAGATTACAACTCGCTCAAACAGAGAAAACACTTGCACATCAGTTTCTTACGCTGATGTTATCATAATACATAGGGTTACAACTGAGTGTGGAGCCTGGAGCTGACCTTATGTGACCTGTAACTGTCACATCATTTGTAGCAACAGGATGCTAGAACCATCCATCACCACACACAAGAAAGAGGCGAAAAATAAACATTTGATTTTACAGTGATTCTCACGAGAAACTATTATTTTATGCGCATCCTTGTCACGCAAAGAAGCAACAATTTCCATTCCCTCAATTATATGCCTTGCATTGTTCCAAGATACTATCAGCGTTCAAATGAAAATGGCATCCAAGGTAAAAAAAAAAAAATTAAAATAGATCCGAAACCAACGAAATTATCATTTGGACCACGTTTTTACAACCGACCGTCGATAATAGTATTGCTATCGAACCAGTGGAGCCTTCATCATCTTAACTCATTAACCCCTGAGCCAAATAGCTAGGCTTTCCCCTACAGCATACGTGCAGAGAGATCACCTAGAGCAGTGTCAGCCCTACCAGTGCCTGTATCCCTGAGACTTGCTGAGAGTACTTGGCTTGCATATTTTTACCGAGGGTGCTACTTGCAATAAATGTTATTTTCTTATTTTATGTTCCTTCATTTAAGCTAAAATTTAGCACAGCAGTTCTCAATAAAATTACGTACATAATGGTATAAATTTCATGCTACATGCAGAAATAAAACTGATGCATAAAGATAAAATAAATGATTTTCTTACCAATTTGTTTCTCTTGCCATGAATAATCCATAAAAATCCATTATGAATTCACACTGAAAGATTAACACTATCAACACATGAAATTCATTCCATTTTATGTATGCAGTAACTCCTCTTGACATCTTTCTTGCAAACTTAACCTCGTGTGAATACTCTGTCAGAGTCTGTCAAGTAAAAGTCTACTCCCAGTGGCTGATTCTCGTAATTTTTATCATTTTCTAATCTAAATATTTCCACTATTTTTGCCGCTAATGAAATCAAATTTTTTTCCTTTTGTTCGGCAATGTTCGCTCTATCTATGTAAGCTAAAATTTTATTGGTTACAATACCTGCATAATTAGGAAATGGCTTGAAATCAACCAATGGTTTGTGCCGATTTAACACGTCATGCGGGATACAAGCCTAGACTAATACTGCCACTCAGACTTGGCGCTCGGGAAACAAGCTAGGTAAAGTGCACCATGTTATCGTGGCACTCAGGGCACTCGGGAAATGAGGAAGGGAAAGTACGACGAGTTATAGAGGTGGCAGGGGTTAATGAGTTAAGATGAGGTAACAGTTACATGTAAGATAAAACATAATTTTGTGCAACAATGGTTGAAAACATACAGCTGGCTACGTTTTCAATAAGAAGTTAAGTCGAGTGAAGAATGTGACAGTGAAGATGCCTTTATGTTTTGCCATATATGTACAGAGGCTAAATAAACCTCGATGACCAAATGTGCAAAAAACAATACTTTCATAACAGTACACTGGCAAGGCATGCTGGGTTGCCAGAAAACAAACTGCTGATTGAACTCCAAATACTATCCAAATTTGTCCAAGTCTCAACATGTCTTGATTCCGAGGTCACATGCACTGCTTATTCCGCTACACTCGGAAATGAACACAATTATGAAACCTAAAATTGTTTACTTCATGTACTCTTATAAATGACCACAAGTACATCTCTGGGTCTTTCTGCCTCTGAATTCAATCACTGTAAATATCAGTATATTTTCCCACCCAGCCACCAGTCAAAGCCTTTGAACTTGCCGCCCAGTTATTGCATCATGCTCTTTTGACGTACTCTTATAATGGCAACATGTACATAGAGGTCTTTCAGCCACTTGATTCTGTCATTGTACATATCAGCACATTTTTCCACCCTGCCACCAGTCAAAGTCTTTGAACTTTCTGCCCAGTTATTGCATCATGTTCTTTTGATGTACTCTTATAATGATAACATGTACATCAAGGGTCTTTCAGCCAATGAATTCTGTAATTGTAAATATTAGCACAGCTAAGTGATCAATACATTTTCTCACTAAGCAGGTGGCTGAAGTAGGACTGGTAAGTCTTTGAATTTTGCCACCCACCTATTACATGTGTACGGAGGACTCCTGCCTAAGTGATTTTCTGCGTTCCAGATAAAAAAATTGGCGTCCCAAATACGCGTGATTAAGCGTTTCTGAGACCTCTGGAAGGTTCACAACACCAGGCTGATTTTATTGCAGTTTTACAAACAAGACATAGCAGCGTAAGTGCTACTTAAGTGTGTACATTGGCTGAGTGTAAAAGACATCCCTTTTTTAAAATACAAATCTCTTCTTAATTTAATACATGACTTAACAGCTAAAGAAATTGATGCCACTGGCATTTTGAAGAATTCCGCCATTCAGTATGACTCGGCTACTACCTGGTCAGAGGTACTGGAGAGCCTATCAAAACGCTGTGGAGGATAATCTTATATGTAACCTGCAAAATTCGTCATTTGTGACAGCAATTGCAGATGAAAGTACTGACACAGCCAACAATAAACGCCTTGTCATATATGCTCAGATTATTTCTGATGATATGAAACCATCAACAAGATTTTTAACAAATACAGAATGTTCAGATGCTTCTGGCAAAGGAATTGCCTTTAGTCACATTATATAACTAATAATTTTGTTGTGTATTTAAACAATATAATTATTTTTTAAAAACTACTTTAGACTGATCATCGGCTTGAATAGGACTCATAGGTTTTGATTTCGACTCAGTTTTTTGCCTTAACGAGTCAAATGACTTACATGAAGCCATTTGTAGATAAAACACTGGCAGTGGTATTTAAGTTTCCCAAAAGAGATAGGGTAAAGGAGAGCAGACAACTGTGTTCTTACTCACAGAACATCTAGAAGTGACAGAATTCAATCAGTGGAATCCTGTGGAACCCCCACTCAGTTCTGGTTTTTGAGGAAATCCATCTCCATATAAACGAAGAAGGAATGAGTTTGAACCTCTTGGGATTGGGTAAAACATTCAACCAAGTTACTGTGGGACAAAAACTGGAACAGATTAACTCAACTTGAACACTGAAATACTGGACAATCAATAACCCCATAACTCAGGTGAAGGCTGTGTGGAAGAGATTCTGAATGACAGAAAACATACTAAAAATAAAAAAAATCCTGGTCCAAGCTAAACCAGAGGTATAACTGATGTGGACAAAACATCAGGATATGCAAACAGGCACCCTGAAATTCAATGGAGACCACCCAATCTGACAGATGCATCACAATCCAAATTGAGAAAGTGTTCTCTGTTACAAGTCTAGGCTCTTACAAAAGTATCAGAAAAGAGTAAAGACAACAAGCTTTGTAAAATTAAATAATTTATTTCCCTAGAATACCAAGTAAAAAATGAGAAAAAAGAACTTACAGTTTTACGAATCAAATCCAAAAATAATCCAATAAATAAAAAATAGAAGTCCTAGTATTAAAAAGTCCTGAATGAATCTGAGTTCGAATCCCGATGAAATCTAAAATGGAAAGTGATGACATCTGTTGTAACCTGCGAAGTGCTGTTGTGTCAATAGTTCTTTGTTGAATCATAGAAAATATTAATCCAGTTTTGAATTCTGTATAAATTTCAATGAATGTCTTTGTCCAAGAATTTTGTAGGAGCATTTATGTATGTCCAGGGAAAAGAAATCACTTGAAATTCAATAAAATAAAAATTCAACTCGAACTGGTCACAACATTAGTAACAACTTAACATGTCAACTGTTTGGAGCCCAACTAACAACTTCTATTAAGACAATAGTTTTAAACTTATTTAAGACACAAAACAGATTCTCGGATGAGGGTCAAAAGTTCATTGTTCTGGAAAAAATAGAAGCGTGTTATGCTATTTGTCACATTGTCCAGGTATGACCTTGAGTCAACTTAACAATTCTTACTATGAGAAAGATAAAAAAAAAAAAAAAAAAAAAAAAAAAAAAAAAAAAAAACTGTCATTGACTCTGAATCAAGGTCAGAAACTAGATACAGTTTTTCTATTAGCTGTTTATCAATGAAATAAAAAAAAAACCAGTCAGGTCAAACAGAACTGAGCTGAATTTCTGGACAATGTCAAATCCAGAAAACAAAGTTACATTACAATAACATGTAACGGAAATAAAAAATTTCAAACAAACAAACAATTAAATTAAATATACATAACAGTCTCCATCTTGAAATATTCCTCCAGGGAAAGATCGATGATTATACAAAATGTCACACTTTTCTTGTTAACCAGAAAGATTTGGGAGTAGAATGCAGGAAGGTGTTCACTCAGGATCCTCTTGACTGCCACTGTCTTGAAAAGGGTGTGCACATCTCCCCTTAATTTCACCAAACTGGTGAAAAAACATGTTCTTGATGGAGGGGGTTGTTCCAGTAATCCCTTATCACAACAGAAAGGACCACCAATCATCCATTATGCTTAACCAAGCCTCTGACACAAGGCCTAGATGATTTTCTATGGACATTTTGTGAGAGGAATATATGGCATGAGGGTGGGAGTACCTGTGACAGAGAGGACTCATTTGAGGTTGAGCACTGGACTGGGGCTGCATCAATCTGAAGAATTTAGCTGGTGGCACCTGGGGTGATTCACATAAATATATTTTCTGGTCAATTGACCTATCGCCACTTGTCAATCACGCTGGATCAATTGACCAATCAGCGAGCGTAAAGTAGACACACTTCCAGGCATTGCTTAAGTCCGCCATTTTCCTCCGACAAGCTGCTTGTAGCAATAATGAATTGATTATGATAAGTATTTACAAATTTTGCAATGATTTGTTGATTTTTTGATCAATAACAGTGAAAAGTAGTCTTGTAATTCTGACAGTCAATATCCAGATCGTCTAAACGGAGGAATCAGATGTATTCCTTTCCCAAAACATAGGCGAAACTTCAATGGATAACGACTTGTCGCATGTACGATCGACTGATAAAGACACAATTGATGGCAATTACAACGTGTTTGTTTGCATAAAAGTATGTCCCGTTGATAGCATGAAAAAAAAGAAATTGAAATTGAAAAATATATATGTAAAAATTAACGTTTCAAGAATATAGGTGGAGAAGCCCCCTACCTTTCGGACTTTGATATATATTATTTATATTTGTATATGAAGCACTGAACCCAAGGCTGCATTATTTCAAAGTCTGAAAATTTACACTTTAGTGTTGGGTTGTCCCAAAATTAATGATTTATCGTCTTGATCTTTCAGACACTAGAGTAACGCTTTACTTTCTCATTCGGTTGAAGGAGGGATGGGGATAAAAAAAAGTGTAATTAGTATTAAAGAAATACAAAATAAAGGTTTCAAATAATTATCTTCTGATATATTAAGCATTCATTTACATGTTTACATCAACAGACATCAAAATTCCATCTGACGAACGTAGCAGAGCTTAAAATTATTATGTACAGCAGTATACTTCTAAACAGTAATTATTTACTATTTAGTTACTAATTTTTAATTCATATACTTCCAAGGCAGCATAAACATAATTCAGATAAATTAACAAGGATAAGATTATATACTAAATACATCAGCATCTTTTGGAGAAATTTTCCTTTCATATGAATAAGTTCTTAAACAGCTTTACAATTGACTGTTATTATTTACTGAAATAAAACACTTAGGTTATTAATGTACGAACCTGAACTACGTATATAAATATTGACTACTGCAGTATAATTAATGCAACTTGGTAATTTTATATTTTTAAGAATACAAATCACATTAAATAAACATATCACTTAAACTGAAACATATTTCTTTGCCAAATACTGCATGTTTGTCGGAGGTTAAGTCACGTGATTTAGTAGGCGGAGCGATCTATCATCTCGCGTAAGGTCAACTGTGATGGGCCAAGAGCAGAATCTCGGTTGAGGATCCTTTAAATCTTGTGAAGCCATAGTGGAGACAAGTCCTCCTCAGCTTCCAATGACACTAAGTAAGAAGGGTCTTTGCTAAGGTTAAGTAAAATCTTCAAGAAGTCCAGTGGAATGTCACAGCCAATGTGTAAAATTTTTGCCAATAAGGTCACTGTGATATAAAGCGAATGCCGGGATGGCTTGGCCACAGTGGTGTTAATGCAGTAGGATTCAGCATATTTAATGCCATAGCCAAGAAGGGGTCAGCAAGAAAAGCTATCGTGACCTGAAGCTGGACTTTCTTTTTAATGGCTTCAATTGTTTGAATAGGAAGGTGTGCCCTAGCTTGAGCTGTAATAGCCAGGGGGCAGACTACCAGGTGAAGTTGGGAACTAAGCTGTCCAAAAAAAGTTAAACTTGCCTTCATTTAGAACAGTAAAAACAACTTTTGCCTTCATTTAGAACAGTAAAAACAACTTTTGCCTTCATTTAGAACAGTAAAAACAACTTTTGCCTTCATTTAGAACAGTAAAAACAACTTTTGCCTGCTGTAAATTCGAGTGGCCATAGTCTACAACTGTTGACCTAGCCAGGAGTTCAGTGTTGTGTTAAAGGGCCAAGCCAGATGTGACCTAGCCAGGAGTTCAGTGTTGTGTTAAAGGGCTAAGCCAGATGTGACCTAGCCAGGAGTTCAGTGTTGTGTTAAAGTGCCAAGCCAGATGTGACCTAGCCAGGAGTTCAGTGTTGTGTTAAAGGGCCAAGCCAGATGTGACCTAGCCAGGAGTTCAGTGTTGTGTTAAAGGGCCAAGCCAGATGTGACCTAGCCAGGAGTTCAGTGTTGTGTTAAAGGGCCAAGCCAGATGTGACCTAGCCAGGAGTTCAGTGTTGTGTTAAAGGGCCAAGCCAGATGTGACCTAGCCAGGAGTTCAGTGTTGTGTTAAAGGGCCAAGCCAGTTGTGACCTAGCCAGGAGTTCATTGTTGTGTTAAAGGGCCAAGCCAGATGTGACCTAGCCAGGAGTTCATTGTTGCGTTAAAGGGCCAAGCCAGATGTGACCTAGCCAGGAGTTCATTGTTGCGTTAAAGGGCCAAGCCAGTTGTGACCTAGCCAGGAGTTCATTGTTGTGTTAAAGGGCCAAGCCAGATGTGACCTAGCCAGGAGTTCATTGTTGTGTTAAAGGGCCAAGCCAGTTGTGACCTAGCCAGGAGTTCAGTGTTGTGTTAAAGGGCCAAGCCAGTTGTGACCTAGCCAGGAGTTCAGTGTTGTGTTAAAGGGCCAAGCCAGATGTGACCTAGCCAGGAGTTCATTGTTGTGTTAAAGGGCCAAGCCAGTTGTGACCTAGCCAGGAGTTCATTGTTGTGTTAAAGGGCCAAGCCAGATGTGACCTAGCCAGGAGTTCATTGTTGTGTTAAAGGGCCAAGCCAGTTGTGACCTAGCCAGGAGTTCAGTGTTGTGTTAAAGGGCCAAGCCAGATGTGACATAGCCAGGAGTTCAGTGTTGTGTTAAAGGGCCAAGCCAGATGTGACCTAGCCAGGAGTTCAGTGTTGTGTTAAAGGGCCAAGCCAGATGTATTGCTGGTGTTGATATCAACTGCACCAAAAATTAAACTCTGCAACATTCACAGTCATGTTTTATAACAGCTAACTGACCATAAACAATTTCCCAAGCAAGTTATCAGTGCGCAATTTCTGAAAATTGTCATTTGATAATGAAAACATACTAACTTGTGTTTCAAAACTTAAAGACCAATATGTAAATAACAACATTAAAAGAATATTAAAACCTTTCTAATTTCTGGGATGATTTCAACAGCCGTTACTGTGTTATTTTCCTGATACAGTTTGAAATGAACCAGTCATGGTGCAATAATGGTACCAGTCATGGTGCAATAATGGTAGTTGACTTGGGTTCAATTACTTTGGTCAATTTCAATTCCAATTACAATGTGCTTACAGATGTTAGTAACAATTACAATTTCAATTACTCGAAGTTATTATGACTGTTCAATTACAACTGGATATTTTTGTCAATTACAAATAATTACTTTTTCTCCATAATGAGACACAAAAAAGACAAATCATTTTGGTTTGAGTATTTTATACATCTGTGATATAAAAATATACATTATAAGCAAACAAAAATATATTGACATGAAAATGATTATATTTGACATAATTTTTAATTCTAACACCTGGTAGTTAAGATAAATATGTATATTTTCTCAACTTTTATAAGTTGTTTAGAATTAAAAAGCACATTTACCTTTGCTTTTGTAACTGACTTGTAACTGAGCAATTACGCAAATCTAGACCTTCAATTACAGTTACAATTACAAATAGAGTGTACACTTACAACTACAGTGTAATTGTAATTAATTACTCAATTACACCAATTACATTGTAATTGAACCCAGGTCTGCATGGCACACATTGCTGTATCTAGTTAGTACTTATTCATTAAATTAATTGGGGCATTTTTTAAATAAGTGAGCAACTTAATTAAGGGTAATACACAATTCAAAGAATGTAACTGTTGAAATATTATGTGATTGAAGATTAAGCCAAAAATTATAATTATGTACATCAGAAATGCTATTTTTTCAGAATTCAAGAAATGGTCATGGTTGTTTTCTCAAATCATGAATATACAAAAAAAGGCAGTGAAGCAAATAATATCTAATACACGCTGTTACTACAAGTAAGGAGACAAATACTAAAACCATAGATTTGCAATCCTATGAATGGATTGTTGTAACAAAGCCAGAACATGAGTACAGATATTAAGAAAATCCCCTCTTTAAAAATGTATGCATCAACATAGTGCCATATTTGTTATTGGCTGCGTTGATTCAGTTGGAAAGAAGGATCTACTTCATTCATTTAGCAAATTTTATGCTTCAGTTTGCGATGAATGAATATTTACAGTAAAGTTTAATCGGCAACAATGAACTAAAACTGAACACTGATACAAATACACTTGTGAACTTGATCTCATGTACAAGCTATAGGCTTTGGTGATGTTTCTAGTTTAGAAACCTTCTCAACTGCTATTTTATAGAGAAGTTTTAGAAAGAAAAAAGTGGTAGTTAAGGAAGCATTTTTACCAACTTGCAATTACAATTCTGTAATTGAGAAAGTCCTATCAGTTAAAATTAATTACAATGTATAAGTTCTACTGTGTTCTTTTAAAGTCACATGGCTAAAATATGCTGCACATTTGTACTTACAAAATGTGGTCAAACTATACATACAAAACATAATTTTCTGCTTGAAAAAAAAGTATCACTTAAAACCAACATTAAATGCAAATATTCGTATTATTGGGAAATAGTTCAAATAACAGAACCAAACCACACACACACACACATATATTCATGTGTTTCTTGCTGTGCTCTCACTTCTCCCTATTCTGTCTAGAAAAAGAAGTCACTTCTTCCTAAATTCAGCTCTAGCTTGATCCCAATCTGGGACACACCTGCATCCAACTGGGGAGGTTTATAGTTCCACTTTGGGGAATGTATTCAGTAACTATAGGAAGAGTCCATAGGTCCATGGTTGAGGTAGAAACAGACCTGAATTCTAAAAGGAAGAAAAATTTACTGGCGCAGAATTTAAATTTCAGAACTGATAGCATAATACCAAGATTTTTCTTTTCTGTAGAAGGGAGATCACTAATGTGGTAAATACCATTAGGGTTATGATGCAGTACACTAATGTAAAATTCAGGTTGCACAGTTTTTTCTTCAACTTAGTGTATGCTGAACACTGGACATCACACTTGAGTCTATTTAGTGAAAATAGAAAATCATAGGAAATATGCAACGAGGAGCATAAAAAAATACAACAGCAGTTATTTTGATGAACTGATGCACACTTTTACAACATCCATATAACCACTGAATCTTTTGCATAGAGAAACACTGGGCAAGCCAAACTAGTTCTGTAACAGGTTATTCATATAACAATCCAAATGAGGAATTCATTGGCTGGAGACTGGTAGGAATATGAGATGGGTAAAAAGCAGAACTGTTACATTGCTCTGTTCTCTCTGTGTGATATGATAACATAGCAAACTTGATGATTCTTCTTGCAGCCTGTTAGAAAGAAAATTGATCACTTGCAGAGTCATTAGCCTGATCCCTGATGTTGTAAACAGTTGTATGGATATCATAGCCTGATCCCTGATGCTGTAAACAGTTGTATGGATATCATTAGCCTGATCCCTGATGCTGTAAACAGTTGTATGGATATCATAGCCTGATCCCTGATGCTGTAAACAGTTGTATGGGTATCATAGCCTGATCCCTGATGCTGTAAACAGTTGTATGGATATCATAGTCCATTTCTGGAATGTGTTCTGTATATTCCAATGTAGCCATAACAGGTTTCAATTCTTCTATTTGATTGCCAAAAATAGCACCTATATCCGGGTCAGTGTCATTATCTTCAGGTTGTTGGTCATATGGGATTCTAGATAATACCAGTCAGTGTCATTATCTTCAGGTTGTTGGTCATATGGGATTCTAGATAATACCAGTCAGTGTCATTATCTTCAGGTTGTTGGTCATATGGGATTCTAGATAATACCAGTCAGTGTCATTATCTTCAGGTTGTTGGTCATATGGGATTCTAGATAATACATCTGCATTTTGGTGACTTCTGCCAGCTTTATGAATTATGTCATATTGAAATCCTTGCAACAACAAGCTCCATCTGCTAAGGCGGCATGTATTTTGTTTTATATTTTGTAGCCATTTCAATGCAACATGGTCCGTTATGACAGTAAATTTTTGATACTCAAGAAAGTGTCTGTAATATTGTATTCCTTCCACTAATGCTAAGCATTCACATTCTGTTATTGCCCATTTGCGTTCCACTTCTTGTAGTGCTCTCCCTGCATAAGCTATTGGCATGAGGAAGGGGCTAGAAAAGGTGCCCTAAACACTGCCTGCTCTAAACCTCCCTAGCCAGCTTACTGCGGCTGGTAGGGACCCTACTCCAGTGGTCGAAACACAAAGAAGAAAATGAGGATTGTTCCTCTCTCGCTTGGCGCATGGAATGTGCGCACCTTACTGGACAGACACGACGCGGAAAGACCCCCGAGGAGTACTGCCCTAATAGGAAAGGAACTCGCCAGATACAACGTAGACATTGCTGCCTTGAGCGAGACCCGGCTTGCAGGAGAAGGCGAACTCTGTGAAAGGGGTTCTGGATACACATTCTTTTGGAGCGGCCGAGGAAGTGAAGAGCGCCGTGAGGCTGGTGTCGGCTTTGCAGTGAAGACAGCACTGATTGGCAAATTGGCTGGACCTCCCAAAGGAGTAAACGACAGACTCATGACCATGAAACTCCCCCTCTTGTTTGGAAGAAAACACCTTACCATCATCAGTTGCTACGCTCCAACCATGACAAACCCGGATGAAGTGAAGGCCAAGTTCTATGAGGATCTTCACTCCGTCATTGCTGACGTTCCAATGGCAGATAAGCTCGTCATTCTTGGCGACTTCAATGCGAGAGTAGGCTGTGATCACATTGCCTGGGATGGAGTGCTAGGAAAGCACAGAGTGGGTCACTGTAACAGCAACGGCCTCCTTTTGCTCCAGACTTGTGACGAGCATGAACTGCTGATCACCAATACAGTCTTCCGCCTCCCTACCCGTAACCGGACGTCATGGATGCACCCTCGCTCTAAGCACTGGCATCTCATCGACTACGTCATTGTCAGGAAGAGGGACAGGCAGGATGTGCATGTGACCAAGTCCTTGTGCGGTGCCGACTGCTGGACAGACCACCGCCTCATCATCACCAAGCTTAATATCCGCATTCAGCCCAAAAGACGCCCACAGGGAAAGAAGGCTCCTAAACGACTAAACATCACCAAGCTGAAATGCACCAGTACCAAACAGTCTCTTGTGGATGCCCTGGAAGAGCGTCTGAAATCCACCCCTCTGGACAATCAGAATGTGGAAACCGACTGGGCGGCATTCAGAAAGATGGTCTACAGCACAGCATCGGAAATCCTAGGACCCTCAAGCAGAAAGCACCAAGACTGGTTTGATGAGAACTGCAATGAGGTCAAGCAGTTGCTGGATGAAAAACACCGCCTCCATCAAACCTACCTCAACAACCCCAAGTCCACCTCCAGGAAAGATGCGTACAACAATATATGCAGAACTGTACAGCAGAAACTCCGCCAGATGCAAGATACATGGCTGAGCAACAAAGCTGATGAGATCCAGTGCTATGCAGACAGCCATGACATGAAGAACTTCTACAACGCCCTGAAAGAAGTGTATGGACCTACATCCTCTGGATCATCCCCCCAACTCAGCGCAGACGGGAACACACTAATTACTGACAAAGAAAAGATTCTTGAACATTGGGCTGAACACTTTGACAGCGTCCTGAATCGCCCCTCATCCATCAACGATGATGCCATCAGTGGTCTCCCCCAACTACCCATCAATGAAGCACTGGATGTGCCTCCAACCTTGCTCGAGACACAGAAAGCGATACGTCTGCTCTCCAGTGGCAAAGCCCCTGGTTCAGACTCCATCCCAGCTGAAGTCTACAAGGAAGGGGGCACAGCCCTGATAGAAAGGCTCCACCAACTGTTTTTACTGATGTGGCAGCAAGAGACGATCCCCCAGGAATTCAAAGACGCTTCCATAATCCACCTGTATAAGCGCAAAGGGAACTGCCAGGCCTGCGACAACCACCGGGGTATATCCTTGCTCTCAATCGCAGGAAAGATACTCGCCAGAATCCTACTGAACCGCCTCACTACACACCTTGACCAGGGACTCCTACCAGAAAGCCAGTGTGGATTCCGGAAAAAACGTGGGACCATCGGCATGGTGTTTGCTACGAGGCAGCTACAAGAGAAATGTCAGGAGCAAAATGCAGACCTTTTCTCCATCTATGTCGACTTGACAAAGGCCTTTGATACTGTCAGCAGAGAAGGCTTGTGGAAGGTAATGGCCAAATACAGATGCCCGGGAAAATTTATATCCATGGTGCAGCATTTCCACGACGGCATGCAGGCACGAGTCCATGACAATGGACAGCCATCTGAGCCATTCCCAGTAACCAATGGCGTCAAGCAGGGTTGTGTTCTGGCACCAACACTATTCAGTCTATTGTTCTCCGCCATGCTGACTAATGCTTTCAGAGACGGAGATGTTGGAGTCGGCATCAGGTACCGTACAGATAGAAAATTGTTCAACCCCAAGAGGCTTCAAGCGAAAACCAAGGTTATGACAGACACCATCAGGGATTTCCTATTTGTTGATGACTGCACCCTCAGCGCTGGCTCAGAAGCCAACCTGCAACGCAGTGTTGACAAGTTCTCCAGCTCCTGCACAAGCTTCAGTCTCACCATCAGTACCAAGAAGACTGAAGTCCTGCATCAGCCTGCCCCTGGAAAGCCCTATGTTGAGCCCAACATCACCGTCAACGGCCAAAAACTCAATGTAACGAACTGCTTCACCTACCTTGGCAGCACACTGTCACAGAGCGTAACTATTGACAACGAGGTGAACCTCCGCATTGCCAGAGCCAGCGCATCTTTCGGCAGACTGTATACCAACATCTGGAATAGAAGAGGCATCAGCATCCAGACCAAACTAAAGGTCTACAGGGCAGTTGTGCTCCCCACACTACTTTACGCATGCGAAACAATGCCACGCCAGGAAGCTGAACCACTTTCATACAACAAGTCTCAGGAAAATCCAGAACATCAAGTGGCAGGACAAGGTTCCAGACACTAAGGTACTCTCCCAAGCTGATCTCCCCTGCATCCACACCATCCTGATGCAGTCTCAGCTACGCTGGGTGGGACACGTTGTACGCATGCCAGACCACCGGCTGCCTAAGAGACTCTTCTATGGTGAGCTACAGCAAGGACAGCGATCCCACGGAGGTCAGAAGAAACGCTTCAAAGACAATCTGAAAGCTGCATTGAAAGCGTTCAACATAAAACCTGATTTCTGGGAGCAAGCAGCCAGCGATCGAGTCACAAAGGCTCCAAGTTGTGTGAATCTAGCAGGACAGCTGCAGCGGAACTGAAGAGGCAAGCCAGAAAAGCGCGTACCATCAACACTCCTGGAGATGTCTCACTCATCCCTTGTCCTTTATGCAAACGAACCTTCCGTGCAAGGATTGGCCTTATCAGCCACCTGCGCACACACAGAACAGAACCAGCCCCTACAACCCTCGGATGACTAGAGTGGTCCTTATCGACTCGACGGACAAACGAATAAATAATAATTAGGTGTTCTCTTCCCAGCCGATCTTTCTGTGCAAGTATATAGCTAATTGCATTTCCTGAGGCATCAGTAGAAAGTATGAATGGTTTTCTCATGTTTGGATATGCCAGAACAGGTGCTGTTGTCATTGCAGTTTTTAGTTTTTGAAATGCACTTTTGCAATCAGGTGTCCATGTAAATTTTACATCCTTTTTTAGGAGCTTGTTTAGAGGAGCACTGATGTTGCTGTAGCATCTAATAAACCATCTGTAATAGTTGCATAGTCCTAAGAAGCTCCTCACATCATGGTCATTCTTTGGTGTAGGAAAGTTTGTCACAGCTTTTAGTTTGTCCTTGCCAAGTTCAATTCCATCCTTGGATATTACATGTCCCAAATATTTTACTTTTCTTGTGGCAAATTTACATTTTGATGGTTTTAATTTTAGGTCTGCATACTTGAGTCGGTCAAAAATTTCTTGTAGGTGTGTTAGATGTTGCTCAAAACTTGGACTAAAGACAAGAATATCATCTATGTAACACATAGCATTTTTCCATGTAAACCCCCGTAACACCTGTCCAAGAACCATTTGGAAACTCATGGGTGCTGATATCAAGCCAAACGGAAGTTTCTTAAATTGATATAATCCATTATGCGTTATGAAACCTGACTTGTGTTTTGTGTCTGGATCAAGAGGAATCTGTCAAATCCTGAAGCCAAGTCCAAAACACTCAGATAGTTCAATTCTGATTCACCGATTGTTTCTAGAATGTCGCTTAAAAGTGGTAAAGGAAAGATTTCTGGCTTTGTTACTTTGTTGAGGCGTCAATAGTCCACTGCAAATCTAATCTCTCCAGATTTCTTTTTGACAAGAACAACTGGACTATGCCATGGGGAATTTGATGGTTCGATAATATCATGCTTCAGCATTTCCTCTACTTGGCGTTCAATCTCTGCTTTCTGTATAGGGTTAGTCTTGTAGAATCTTTGACGAACTGATTGGGCATCTCCTGTTTCAATTCAGTGCTTGTACACATCTGTACATCCAAGTTCAGAAAGGTCTTTTGCAAATACATCACGATTTTTACCAAGAAAAGCTAGAAATTTGTTTTTATCTTCATCTCTTAGATCAGTTTCAGCTAGAGTAAATCCAAGTTCTTTGGCAATTTTAATGTAATGGTCATCTTTGCTATCAGTAGCACATATGTTAACAGTTTTATGTCCATTTGTTTGATCGCTTTCTATACTAGAAATGTCTGTATCATTGATCGGATACACAGTAGCTTTACCAGGTCGTATTTGAATGTCCTTATTTGTTGGATTCATAAGTCTAACTGTAGCTTTGCGTGCTGAAAGCTTGTCAATTGTTCTAGCTCCAATAACATTTGTTGTGGACGGAAGGTGAGCAAGTGGTTGCAATAACACAGTTTTACAGTCATGTTTATAATGGTGTTTAATGGTCACGGTTATATTGCATTCCGATTGTGCAGGAACAATTACTTGTGCTACTGTCCGTGCTATTGCTACATTTTTGTCTGTAGGTAGTTTCAACTCGGAGGCTGTCATTCCATCATAAAGAGATAAAGTTTTGTTGCATAAATCAATTTTTGCATGTTTTTCTTCAAGAAAATCCATCCCTAAAATCATGTTGCCGTGCAAATTAGAAAACACATGAAAAGTATGAATCACTCTTAGGCAATTTATCCAAAGCTGAAGGGTTACAGTTCCAAGTGGTTTCTGGTGGTCACCATTAACTCCAATGATGAATGGAATCGTAGGAGGATTTAAATGTTCCTGGCACTTGACCCGCTCAAATTAATCGAGTGAAATTATGGATACTGCAGTTCCTGTATCCACCAGCGCATCAACTCTTTTATTGTTGATTTTAACCATAATAATGTTGTTTTGCAAGTTAGAAATTGTAGCCATGTTATTACTTGCTATTTCTTCATGTGCTGCTTTTTCTGAAAAAGGGATGGATATTTTCTGGCGTCATTGTCCTGTACGTGGTGATGACCTACAAACATGTGCAAAATGGTTTGGTTTTGCACACTTAATACACTGTTTCCCATAAGCTGGGCATTTAGACTTCTGGTGAGGTGGAGATCTTCCACAAAAGTTGCAGTGTGCTGCTCGATTTGGTTGATCTATATAGTGGCGTGACGATTCACAACTTTGAGGGTGGTAAGTTGCACTGCAGTTAGGAATCTTTGTTATACACTGGGTGGCACTCATTTGCACACTTAAAGCATTAAGTTTTTCTTCAAGTCTACCTATTGCTGCTACTATTGCCTCTTGTTGCTGGGTGCTATCAGTTGTTGTGGTATCGGCTAGCTTTAGATAAGACTTTCTAAGGTTTCAGGATTCTGCTGTAGCACAAACTGACATATGGTAGGGCGAAGTCCACTGATGATAAGTGACTGGACCTGTGCATCTGGTGAACCCAGATCAGATGCCTGCAGAGTAACTGAAGCAATGTAATCTTCTACATTTGATGACCCTTGTGCAGTTTGGAAGAGAGATGCTGTTCATTGTCATTTGGTCTCTCGTTGGGTCCATAGCGCTGAATGAATGTTGTTTTTGATAGTTTATAATCATTTTTAGTGTCTTCAGGTAGAGCTATATACCAGCGTAAGGCGTTGTCTGTCAGAAGCAGAGGCATTGTTGTTTTTGCTTTATTGTCATTGAAACCTTTGGTTTGCACTAGAAGTTGAAAGCGTGTAAGCCACAGCTTAGCGTCTTCTTCACCATTGCCTGTAAAACTTGGAATGAGGTTGAAGTCAACTCCATTATTATGTGCCATGTTGGTATTCTTTCCATCTCACAGATCAAAACTTAAAGAGCTGGAAATCCTTGTAGAAGTAATCTGATGTATGTGAAATTCTGGACCTTAAATTTCTTCCTGCATGGGTCCAAATGATAAATCTCAAATTAGGGAGCTGTTGCATCTATCTGACTTTCATCAGTGGTTATGATTCCATGAATTAGGCTGTAAAATCCAAATGAAATCCAAATCAGACTGCAATTAAATCCAGATTTCATAGTGAATCTAGAAGAAAAGGACTATTAGTTCCCCACCAAACTGTTGTAGCTGTGTAGGTTGAAAGTAGTAGCTACATTGGGGAAGTAGCTGGTAGAGCAAACAAATAAATGTCTAGGCTACATATTTCTTTAATGATTTCTTTTCACTGTACCAAATTCCAATTCAAAAGCTCCCCCTAACCAAGCAAGCAAGCAAAGGATTCAAGTCACCTATGCACACTTAGTGCTTTTGCGACCGGTTTATGCCCGAGGGTTGGGCTCTTCAATTGGTCGGGGCCATGAGGATAGTGCCATCACGGTTCCGTGTTTGTGTGAGATGCCGCACTTTTTATTTATGTCTGGCAGCGGGAAAGCAGGGAAGGACCCAGAAAAGGGGCGCCAAGCGTCACTGGAAGAGACCCGCGGCATGTTGTGTACTCGCCAACACCAAGACCGAACTTTTTGTCAAATTTTGTCCAGTTTTACTATTGGACAGCCCTATTCTGCCTCTGTATATATATAACAGCCTAGCGGACTTCACAGGAGACATCCTGACATCGTATTTCTATAACTGGCTTGATTGTTTCTGGTTCACAGATCTGTGTTTCCTACATTAAACTAAATATTTGATATCTCACTAATGAGTTGTCCAGAAGATGATTTGAAAACATATAAATGATTATAATATATCTGATGAGACTCACACTCACTTTCAACCTCTCCCTCAAAATATAAATCTTAAATAAATGTAGTTTCTGTGTAAGGGTTGGAAAAGATTGTCAGAGTTCAAGTATAAAATATCTATTTCTTTTGAATCTATATATAAGTTACTCTTGCTAATTAGAGAAACTTAATCTACTATCTTGTCTCTAATATCATTTTCAAAATCTAAAACTAATTATAAGTCCTGTAAATAATCATTTAATTAATTTGCATAAACACAAATGCCTGTTGTTCTCACTTACTACATAGACCATAGAGCTAGACCTGTTAAACCAAATGATTAATGTCCATAAGGCCATGGGGTAAGTGTGCTGTAAAGACTCTGCTTGGATTGTTTTAGACTGCAGAAGCAGAACATTTCTTGAAATGTGGATTCTATCCATATGGCTATGTACAAGACTAGACAATTGGAAAACCGTTGAATCATATCAAATGTCCCTACTACAATTGTAACCCATTTTACCATTGTGCATCCCATTATTTTCAAACAACTTTACATCCGAAAATGTACATACCTACTTGAAATATACAACTGGCTACTGACAGTAAAATTTGCAATCTACTGGATGTTAAGGAAAGCCCCATAGATAATAAGACAGTTTTCTATTAGGTATTTAAGGTTTTGGTCAAGTTTTCAAAAGTGACCTGGTTTGGGAATTATATTCAAACGATTGAAAAGATTGAAACAATCAGTAGAAAAATAATGACAGTATTGAACAAAAAATGCTGAATAGCCTGCAATGCATTTCATATGACAAAAGCTGCTAATACGAAAACGAAAAAAGAAAATGTGCACTGTGTAAGTGATATATATGTATGTGATGATGATAGTATCAATCATGATACATTTGTAACTACTATTAAGTATGATTATGCCTCTGGAACTGTGGTGGCTTATTACCTTAACTTGGTGGTTATCAATGCCTAAGGGATGATCAACCTGTGTTATAGACCAGACTGAGCAAATATTAAAATATGAAATTGATGGATGGAATAAATGGAGATCTGAGCAGAGATATAGAATAGAACAAAATGACTCCACGTACAGTGTGATTCCGCTATAACACAGTATTTGGGGTCCACAGAACCCGACCGTGTTATAACCAACCATGTCAGTTAGCTGAAGAAAATGATGCATTTACCTAAAATATGGCAGGCAGAGGGGAGTAATAAAAACTAGTCTTACAGTTGTGTATTACAATCAATAATCCATTAAGTACTGTACTTGTATATAATAAATCCATTAATTCGAGTATAGATCACACGTTATATAATCTTCATGTCTGACTCACATCCTGTTAGTAAACGCCAATAACTCGAATTTATTTAAAAAAATGGTAATCCTCGTTTTGATCTGTATCTGATTGTCATTTAACAATTCACTACAACTGATGCAAGTAGCACATGGCTATAGATGTTTACGTGCAACATGCACATGTACTTAAATTGGCCTAGATTTTGGTCAGCTGGAGACAGTATCATCTTGCTGAGGCTACCCAGGGGATGAGGCTATATTTAACTGAAACTTTCATGGCACAATAAGTGTGTTCCAGTCACTTTGGAAAATGCAACAATCTATCAGATTCCATTGCTTGTGTTGACTTCCTTTGATGAAAGGTTATTGGTTTTTACTGAAGATTGTAGTTGGCTTCCTTTGATGAAGGGTGCATGTGTTATTGAATTTACCACTAAGGACAGCTTTGGAGGACCAAACAGATGTCTGTTTCTTATTGCAGCAGCAACATCAAATAATTGTAGGACATTGATTGCAACTGAATTTTTTTCATTTGCTTAGAATTTGTACAAAATGATCAGTGCTTCAAAGATGATCAGTTTTCTTTGAAGTTTCAGCAAATAATTTTTTTCTAGGTATATTTTAAAAATCTAAAGGAGTTAACTGTCATTTGGGCGACTGTAGCAGTTAATTTTCCTGCCTTCAAAAGCTAGTCGATTGTAGCTTGTCCCAGTAGCATAAACAGACCAACAAGTAGATCTCTGTTTTTTGGAGGGGTTTTTTTGTTTTGTTTTTTTTTTTGTGACATTTTTGTGGAGGAGTGATGCTGCCTTCCACGCATGCATCAGAAACTTTTTTAAAAAGTCAACAGATGATCAATACACAGGTGTTCTATTCTGTTCTGTCAGGAATTACTACAGAAAATATGAGTGTTCCGAAGGATTTAATTCTCAGGGCTTCCGATAACGCACAAATCTGCATCCCTGATGCAAAAAATTGAAAAATGATACATTAAAACCCCAGCCTAAGAGTCCTGATGGACGCAATAAAAATTGTTGACTATGTTGATGTCCAGCTTAAAGAAAAGGTAGAGGTTTCTCAAAACAGAGGTCTCAAGGACTTTCTATGCTGTCTGATAAGGTCATGCTCATTAATTATGGATTGTGTTCATTTCAAAGTGTAGCCGAATAAGTGCACATGATCTTGAAAGGACGACGTGCTAAGGATTCAAATTAAATTAGAAGACAAACCCTACGATAATAAATATTACTACCATTTGTTGCTTTCACATCAAGACTTGGACAAATGCCATTTGCAAATTCGGATTAAGTATTTTGGGGGTTAAACATATTCATGCCAGCCATTATGCTTTTGTCATAATCATTACGCCTTTTTTCAACAAATTACATATTACATTCTCCAGTATACGGATTATGTTGTTTTGGTAAATTAAAAAATAAAATAAATAAAACTCAGTAAAAAGTTGTGTTTATCACTTTTAGCATCATCTCTTTAATTCCACTCATATAAATTTGAGAATCTGCTTCAAAACATCACTGCTACTTAAGAATTGTCCTTGTTTTCTATTTATAGCAACTGTATATGACCCATTTTATTTCTAACAAAACAGGCAGGTTTCATCAATTTGAACTTAACCTCACAGATTCATTATATTCATAACAAAATTAAGTAGCAGAACAGTCTACAGTTGTATAGAAAATTGCGCCAGATTATAAGCAAAATGCCTTACAGTGTGATTTGTAGATGTTATATGATGGAAAATTTTAGAGCAGATGGATCTTGCAAACTTCAGAACATATCAGATAAGGGCGGGCGGGCAAATCAACACCGTTTGACGAACTTTAAAAGAAGAATATGAGAGTAATGTAATACAACACTGCGGATTGAGCACATGAATGCTCATTGCAAAATTTTAAATTAAATTCACGATCATCCAGTTTTGTAATTAAGACGCCTCGCCTGTTTTGAAGAGCGCGACATATTACTGTCTAATTAACAGCCTTGTGTGGTGTGTTCCCAAGCCTACTGAGGGATAACAATTTTAATACACGAATATCTAAAGAATTACAAATAAGTAAAACTGACATGGTTTTGTGTCTCTTTATTCCTGGCATTATAATGTACATTTATCCACTTCATGTATGCCCAGCATTCTTGTGAGTGGGAACTGTACCTTTGCTGGTGGAACTCCTATTTTCGCCAAAATTCTAGTGAGAGATCTCACACACACACACAGACACACAACTTACTGTAGAAACTATAAAGTGGGACCCTTTAACATCTTGTAAGGACCTTATAAAATTTAAATGTGGGGGTCCTCAGGACTCCATCAAATATCAATTCAATGGAAACCCTGATTCGATGAGTGATTTACGCAATTGGCAGAGTCCAGCGTTACCCCCAGAAAAATTTGTACACATTATTTTTTGTACTTTTAAGAAGAAAAAAACTTTTGTTTGGTGTGCGAGAAAAATTCATGTGAAACTGCAGGAGCTACACCAAGATCGTCTTAATATTAGAACTGATACATGATTTCTTCCCCAAAAATGATAATAAAATTTTTACACATTATTTTTGCATACTTTTAAGGAAGAAAAAAACTTTCGTGTATGAGAAAAGAACATGTATATGAAATTTCAGGAGCCATGCCACAATCGTGTTATATCCGAATTCGTGTTATAACAGAGCGTGCTAGAGCGGGGTAACACAGTATATAGAATATAACAATATAATTAATTAAATAAGCACAATAAAAGTTTCCAATACCAATGCATCTCTATCAGAAAATAAATTAACTCCCAAGTTCTAAAATTCAATTAGCAGTTCCATTTACTTGGATGTGGCAAATTTCATCAAGAATTAAGTGAGTGTTTCAAACTTTAATTATCCGGCATCTCTGCACAACCTGATCTGGTCACTATCCCCTATCCAGTATCAATGTAGTTTGTCCTTTAGAGTCGATTTGTACAAAATTACTCTGGTTCCCTCTGGTCTTCACTCTTCGTTCAGGTGTGGATTCCTTTATACCAGATGTGCTATTGGATGTGGAATCCTTACTAACCAATGTTGATTCTTTAATATCCTAAGTCGACTCTTAAATATTTGACTTGTTGAGCCATTATATTTCTGATCTAATAAATGACTAGGCAAAAAAATGTGCATTTCCTATTGCAATGGTTTTAAAATTACGGTAGGTAGGTATTTTTAAAACATATATATTATAATGATTAGGATATATATAATGGACCATGTACTTCAAAGTACACCTCTCCCTCAATAACTCGTGCACAACGGGGTCCACAAACATAGACCACACTATAAGTGAAGGCGTGAGTTACCAAGGGACCTCCAAAAACTGAAAGAATCTGCTTAGGCTATACTTCAATAATAACTGCGGGAGTGGGGGTAGGGAACTGGGCTGTTTAATGACTGAATCCTCGTTTTACAATCACGTCGATAATAATTGTTAATAACACTTTTTTTTAATGAAGTTGTTCATTTCTCTGTATAAATAACATTTATTTTCACAATGTCCAATATGTGAAAGATCATTCCAACAAACATTACGTGTACGCAAAAACATCTGTGTATTACATCACCATTTTTTGTTTTGTTGATTAGTCTGGTTCCCAGACTGGTGTTTAATAGTATACTTCCAAGTCCGGAGTCAGTGTAGCAGGAAACTAGACTAACTGTTGATACACTACCAAACAAGATTCCTTTTTTTTTCAAAACCTAGCGACATTTATTTCATGAGACAATCAACTCAAAATTTTGTATTCTTCAGTTAGTACAACACTGATGTTGTGATTTCATTGGAAGTGATAGCAAAACTTCTTATCATCTTTAAGTGCCAGTTCAGGAATTCTCTGAAATTCACTTGCACACAATGGTTCGTATCTGTGAAATCAAGCTCTTTATTTTGCGAAGTATTCATTTCGCTTGGTTGCCTTGCTATCTTTGATCACAATTATGAATGAGTCAGTTAAATTAAGGTAGTTTATGTTACATACACAATAACATTTATAACATTGTTCGATTGATCAACTGAAGTGAGTTAACCTGACATACGACCGGGGCCGCTAGATTTTAAGTAAGATGGATTTGTGTGCCTTTTAACTTTTCTTTTATTCAACCTCCTTTATTTGATTCAAAAGACATAACTGATGTGATAATACAAAGGAGGCCAGCTTTTAATTCAGAGTAACAATCCAACCAATACTTCCTCAAGTCAGTTATCAAAACACGGTTGGGATTTAATTGGGTTCTCAGAGAAACGCCTGTGGACATAGCTGACACATTTTACGTTTAAATACACATTGCATTTATGATGATTACACTTAAGAGGAACTAAAAGACAGAATTAAAACTCAAATTTCGCTTAATAAAAATTTTTTAATTTAATTATTTATGTGCTGCCTACACCAGGCGTAAGTGACATTTTCATTGGTTGAAATTTCCTTGAATATCTTGAATTACGATGTACTAAAAATGTTGTTTAGAAAGAAAATGTAACCAATTATATGATTTCTTATGAAAAGCCCATAATTTCAAAATGTTTATTAAAATTTCCAGGTCCTCTCTACTGTCAGCCAACCAGAAACATGGGGGGGGGGGGCCTTAACAGATCCTGATATAGAAATGATATGTTCCTTGGAATAATGCATAGTGCAGAGATCTCACTAGGATTATAAAACCAGGAGTCCAGGACTCCTAATTTGGTCAAATTCTGAGTGCCACCAGCAAAAGTTGCAGTCCACTCCCAAAAGCATGCTTAAGTGGCTAAATGTCCATTAAAATGCCAGGAATAAACAAACACAAAACTTGGTCAGTTTTATTTCTCTGTAATTACAGTAAAAACTGTCTTGAGCGACCTCTGCTATGAGCGACCACCTGTCATGTACAACCACAATCGTAATGCACGGATCGATTCTATTATATAAACGCTCTGCTATGAGCGACCACCTGCTGAATGCGACCAGCAACCGCGATATCTTGGCAAAATGTGCATTTCGACACTGCTATGAACGACCACATCGCAAAAAACGAGGATAAACTCCACCAACCTTTGTTTAATCGCTGTTAAGAACGACCGCTCATACCGTTCCAAATATAAAAAAAAAAAATAAAAAAAAAAACAAATAGGATGGCTACCTATCTCTGATTTTTTTTTGTTGCTAGGCTTGTAGTGTTTTACAGTTTCTGTCATAAACCAGACTAAATTATATGGAGATTATTTCCTAGTCTGGTTCCCTGCTTCGTGTGCTCCTTGTGTTGTTCTCCGTTATTCGTATAGTGGTGAGGAAATCAGAAAGCATACAAAGCAGGGAACCAGACTAATTATTCCCGTAATTAACCTGCTTCCCGGCCTTTGTAGGACCTGGCATCCGTATGACTACTGTATTGCGAGAACTGACAGACACCAGTGACCTTTATGTAATCAATTATTACAACGACAGCTTGATTAGTATCGATTGTTCTGATCAAAAACAAATATCAAAAGAATATTTAAAAAAGGATTGTTGCTACCGGTGATAGATGCTACAGTCCGTAAACCAGGCTAATGTACATGTCATGAAAAGCTGTTGAAGTGTCAAAGTTGACTTAGTGGTCGCGTATTTTGTTTGTCTCAGTTAATCGGCATTGCCGGTGGTGAATAAGGCCATTGTCTATTAAACCAGCAAGAGAGAATCATTTGCTGGATTCGATTGATAGTGCTCAAGACTTGTGATGTTTGTTCCCCCCTCCCCCCCTATGTTAAGTGATGACATCCCAATCACAAAGCTGTCGTCTATTCAAGTTGGTGCGACCGGGTTACAAACTCTGCTTATAGAGCTAATCCCTGTATGTTATCTTTGAATGAAGCCGTTGACTTTTGTCACTGAGTAAATGGTCCTGTTTCTGGATGAGATAATTGTTTCTTTTTATTTCATTAATTGTTAGATATGCAATGCACATGTATAGATTTTTCATATTTTCCCACAGCCACCGTCTTTACGTTCGATGTTACAACTGAGCACTAATAATTTTAATACCTAGAATTTTAATAACAATGGACGAACCTCCAACTAAAAAGAGACAAAAATTTAAGGCTGGAGAAAATAATTATTGTAACTGAAAGAAGTGAAAAAGTGCAGACCACTTGCAGACCACTTGCAAAAAAAGCAGTTTAAACGTCAGTAAAACAAATTTAGGTTGTTATAAAGGAAAATGAGTAATTCAGAAACGATTTCATATGCTAAAATATATGATCTTCAAATGTAAATGTGATTTCATGTTTAATGATAGAAGTGTATCTTTATTACAATATAATTTTGTTTTTAGATGAATGCATACAATATTTTAGCAACAACTATTAATAAAGAATAGAATATATGTACAGTGATTGTGGTTATTTTTCTTGAAATTATTCTGAAACTGGACCTTGGAAACTGGTATTTTTGTACAAACCTGCTATGAAAGACCACCTGTCTTGAGAGACAACTTTTTGTTGGCAGAAGGGGCGGTCTCTCACAACAGGTTTTACTGTATTTATTCTTCTTTAAAAAATTATGTATTAAAATTGACATCATGTATAAATATCATATTCTTTAATTACATTATATTGTAGTTCACTTTCGTCTATGTCACATTTCACAAAATATTTTATGCTTGGCTTTGGATCATATTCCTCCACACTAGGTCCCTCTTCTTTGACTCAGAACAATTGTGTTAAGATCTCATGTTTTATTCTGGACCTTCCCTTCATCTTGATTTTGTTCTGTAAACTGAAGACTCGCTCGCATGCCACGGATGTCACTGCTGACACCAACACAATTGCAGCTAGGACTGCAAAGTCTGGAAATACATCTCTGCACTCTTTAAGTAGAGTTGTATAGGCTTCTGTTAATGTGAACTTCAATGATTTTATGACTACTTAGCATGTAGGTGGTCTCTAGTTGTCTCATGCCTAGAAAATGTGGAACTTTGCAGATCAGAAGAACTATTAGTTGCCATTGAGTTTAATCTTCCACATTCTCGACACCACTGGCATATAGCTCTTGTTTGTCCATCAGAATGAATTTTGTCAATCCCAGGAAAGTTTTTATTCCAAACACCAAGCCAGGCATCACGCACTTTCTTACACTTTGCTGCTGTCTCATCCAAACTATCAGTTCAAGCAACTTTAGCACAGTTCTGAATCTTATTAAAATCTTCATCAGTTTTTTGTTTAACCCCAAAATACTTACCCAAATTTGCAAACGTCTTGATTTCGAGGTCACATGCAATATTTATATGGTTACAATCAGAAATGAACACAATAACAGGGATCGTGCTGGGATTTGCCAATGTTGCAATTTGCAAATTTTTTTCCTTATTAGCGACAAAATATACCATCTGGCGATATTTTTGGCGACAACATTTTTGACTGATAAAAACTGTATATACAGTCTTGAGTTTGGAGTGGAGAAATTCAAAGGCACCATGACAGGAAGCCGCAAACTTGGACATAAAAATGCACTGGAATTTATTGTTACGTAAACAAATCCTTGTTTCCTATTGACAAACCACCGTAACAATGCATTGTTATATCATAATCCGCTTATGGTGATGTCTGGCCTTGGTACTGTATGCTGTAATATAACCAAAATAGCCATGCAACTGACTAGCTACAATCAACCACCTCTGAAGGCAGAGAACGGGAAATTACTACAGTTCACCAGATGACGGCAAATTTAAAAAAAAAAATATACCAGAATTATTTCTGATGCAACTTCAAAGAAAACTGATTACCTTTGAAGCACCAATATGTACTAAGCAAATATAAAAATATTCTGTCTCTTATGTTCTACAATTATTTGATGTTGCCGCAGCAATAACAAACATGTTTAGTGACGCCTTCAATAACACATGCACCTCCACCAAACCAAGCCAACGACCTCTGATCAAAGGAAGTCAGCAACAAACTTAAATAAATGCATTGTTTCATTTTTCATAGTGATTAGAACATATTTATTGCTGCAAAAGTTTTTATGTTTGCAACAAATAAGTGCGTAATTAAGCGTTTCCGAGATCTCTGATAGTATTCAATCAACTGGGTCCTCCTCGAGGTATAAATGACACAAGCAATTAAATACCTTGCTTGTTTATCTTTTCAACAGATATACTGATCTGTTAATAAGAGTGATAATCCCTATGGTACTAGAACTGCAACTTATTTTTCTTCTTTTAATGATATATCAACAACAAAACTTAATTCTTTTTTAACTTTTAACATTGATGATGTTTAGCTCCAGTTTAAATCCTCACAACATACGTGTAGCAACACGTGCTTCTTTTGTGTATAAAACTGTAATGGCAGTGCTCAAAAAAATCTGATAGCCTGTCACCCCGGGCCCCTCTAATTTTAGTTCAAACCCATCCTGTATTCAAAGTGAGGTGCCCGTCTGGCTTGTCAAAAACAAAAATAGTTTGCCTGAAGAAACTTTGATCGTGCTGATGAAATTAGTAGATGTACTTTCAAGATGTTGACATACATGGCATAATCTAAATCTGATTACCAGTGTCCTACGTGAAAATGCGATCTTATTTTGATCAAATGGAAGCTTTGATAAAAATATGATTTTGTACTGTTACGTTTTGGCTTGTTTAAAGTAACATCAAGAAAAGAGTGACTACAACAAGCTCTGTAAATTTTAACAAAACTAATTTATTTCACTAGAAAACACGGTGAAAAGGTAAATATATGAAACAAGACTTACGATTTACGAAGAAGATCCAAAAATTTGTTCTAATATTGTGAAAACACATAAGTCCTGTGACTAAACAGTTCTAAACTGACGTAGTCTGAATCTCAATTCCGTTCCAAGATGGCAGATGATGATGTCAGACGAAGGTTAAACCCAAATGTCCAGAATTTTCACTGTGAATCACAATTTGTATTGTTCAGTTCCAATTTAGAATTAATTTCAGCAAATGTCTTTGTCCAAAGCCAGTCATGTGGTTCTCCAGGGAAAATAATTATTATTTAACAGGTAGACGAAGTACAGCAATCATCGATAACAAAACACGTTGTTCTACATACATACGAACGAACAACTCTTTCAGCACAAAAGAATACCTTTTCCTTAAGGTATTTAGAAACTCTATAAGATGTTACAATGTGACTCTCTAAGATGTTAAATATGACTCTAGACTAGTTCGCAGGTACCTGAGTATTTTAAAGCAAACTCATACGTCATTTCATGTACACGCATGAAGAAATCGTGAAGATTTCGAAATATCGCCAACGTAGTATAGAATGTCAACAAGTATTATTAGTAATGACCGTGGTCACAACCAATCATTTACATAGCTATTTCCGACTGTTTACTTGAATCGGCAAAAACCATCATGCAAAAATCGTGCTTATGCGAGTCACATTTACGTTTTAAATAAACACGATGTTTCTAACAAAATATCAGACCCTGCGAACACAATCATAATCATAACAATAATTACATTTAAGGATATAAAAATGAAATAAAAATGAAATAAAAAGATTTAGAAAGAATTCAAATTTTAACACATGTAATTTAACTACAGGGTTGTAACAGTACTCCCAACAAACCCCCCCAACTGTCGCGTTTAAAAAATTTTTTAGTACTCTTAAAAAAACACCAAAAAATTTTTTAAAGTCTATGCCTGTTACATGTAGTATGTATAAACGGTAATCTGTAATGATTGGTTCTGACATAAAACTATCTCTTGGGCAGTTTAAAAAGTGGCAATTTAAGGAAAAGAGGTCAGGTATAACAAAAGTTTCACATTAACTGGCTGACAATAGCTAGTGAGATGTGTTGAAGGTTGCAGTGGTTGAACCCATTGTGCTAATTTGCATAGGTAGGATCAGGAAATGGAACAAACCATTATCAATGAGATGAAAGATGCATGAACAAGAACAGAAGTTATTACATATTACTGCCTTGAATGAGAATGTTTAACCCTTTACTTCATGCAAGTGCCTTTGGGCGCCTCTACTCCATTCTCATGGAAGTGCCTTTGGATGCCTCTACCCAATTCACATGTAAGCGTCTTTTGACGCCTCTACACCATTCTCATAGAAGTGCCTTTCGACACCTGCTGTAAAATCAGCCATTCTGAGCGGGTTTTCGTAGCACCACCTTTGGGAAAAAACCCTATTAGATACTACATTCACTGGTGTGAATGACCATTATGTCAGATCACGTGGTCGCCGTTTATGCTCTGGTCCAAATCTGCTATTTAAAGTAACTGGGTCATATTCTCCACGCTCCAAAATGGAGGTTGCGGATTTCGTTCAGTACTTGCTATGTTTTCATGATTAGAATCACAACTACGAAAGCTTCAATAACTTAGGTAAAGGCTCTGATATTGATGTAGGCAGCAATTAGTTTTTAAAAATTATCAAATTCAGATGATATTGTGATGTAGATGCAGACAAAGAACTTGTAAATTTTGAGCATGAAAAATGGCAGCTACGGTTGGTCACACAGCTTCACTGACTTGACGGTCAAAAAATTCTTCCATGAAAAATAATTATACAGCTATAACGATCAGATTTTACTCTTAAACCTTTCCATACATAATATACATGTACCAAAATTGTAAAATGGTTAAAATTGCTGTTAAACATAACATACATTACACTGCTTAACAGTTAACAGGCAGGCCTATGTGTACGGAGTCGAATAGGTAACAGGTGTTCTATTTATAGCGCACTGCACTGGGTAACTTTGCTGCATGTGTATCAAAGAGCCATACACTCTATGAGGTAAAGGGTTATGCCACTATGTATTATACTTTTGACAAGTTTGTGAACAGCGGCAACGTTTCTTTGAAGTCAGATTTTACTGCATACATATTATGCAAAGCATGATCATTTCAGTTATCGGAATAGTGTTCAAGTGTAAATCATTTTTATTAAATTTATATTCAAATTGTAGCTACAGCAAGGTCGTGTGACAATATTAAAGAAAGGGAAACTTTTGGGCATGCGGAAATTAAGAGTCCTGCATACCTGTCAACTGTTCAAAAGCCCAGTAGGGAGAATAGCAAATATAAATAGTGAGATTTAGACCTAAAATGGGGAGGTTCTTACATTGCATTTTTGTAAGGGCCAGTTTCAATAGATATTGACCGATCTTCCAGGTCCAATAAGGGTGAAATTCTCAAAGGACGCACCTGCAGAAACTTGTGGGGGGGGGGGACACGTAGTGGGCAACCATGAAATTTTATGGATGTTGGCCACAAACACACATTTACAGGTGAAATTGGGGGAGGCAACTACTGCCCCCAACCCCTTTGCCCCAATGTGCAAGCGCCATGGGACCAGGGGTCACGCTACCAGGCGAAGTGGGTGATTAAGTCACCTAAAAAATGTAAACTTTGCCTTCTTCTGTTAGGAAAGCGAAAACGACTTCGCCCTATGAATTTTTTTAAAGGTACATTGACAAATTATACCTTCTGAGATGCCCCCTCGCCTTAGGCAGGTTTATTCGAGAATTGTGTTGTAGAGAATTGTATTCTTCAAGCCATCAGTAGGCCTGGTTTTGATAACAATTGCGCTGACAAACAACCTCTTGCACATTCACAGGCATGTGTTTTGATAGCTGATTGACCATTAACCATTTCCTGAGTTAGCAACTAAGGCCCCTATCACTACAAGATTTACGCATGTTAATTGTTATCCTTAACAATAGCATGTATATAGCAATTTGTGTTTTAAGAATAAAATCGGTGATCCTGGATATTTAACTGCCTCTTGTACACTATTTCGTCATAAAATTAGTTTGAAACTGTAAGTGTACCAGTAATGAGGAAAAAATGGCGGACATCGCTATGTCTGGGAAGTACCAGTTTATTAGATTGTCTGTTTTCGTAAATCATCGAGCAAATATATACAGAAAAAGATACAATTCATAGAAAGCAAAGCCTAGGTATTATGTTATTTAAGATTTAACTTTAAAATGCAATTATATAGGTCAGAAACGTATGAGACAATGCCATGTTGTGGAATTCGCGAGAAGCGTTGTAAGATCAAAGTTGTTTTCTGACGTGACTCGTAATTGTGAAAATGCTGAAAAATGCTGCGAAGCAGGTAATATTTAATCAATGCCTAAAATTAATACAAGTACGTAGACAAATAAATAAACCATAAATTTGCAATCCTATCATGGACTATTGTAATGAAGCTATATAAAGTGAGTGATTACATTACAAAAACCCCTCCTTCTAAATATAGATGCAGTCGCATCTGTGTTGATTTGGTTGGAAAGAAGGGTTTAGTTCATATACCGACTATAAATGAGCCATGTCTGTAATTTTATGCATTTTAGTCTGTTATGTGTGAATAGTTATGGTAATGTTTTATCCGCAACAAAGAAATGAGGACACTTGTGCATTTGCCCTCATGTACATGGTACAGGGGTTGTGTCAAACGCATTTAGAAATCTTTGACAGTGCCGTTATTGTGAACTTTTAAAAAGTATTTTTAAAAAAATAAATACAAAAATATATAAAAAAATTGATATAGGGTTGTTGATTAAGCATTTTTACCAACTTTTATTTACAATAATGTAATCTAGTTACTCAGTTAAATTTTGTTACAATGCAGTTTCTATTATTCTCTCTTAGAGTCATATGGCCAAAATAACTAAGAAAATTTTCTACTAGAAAATAAAGTATTGCTTAAATCCAGTGTTAAATGCAAATATGAATTAGAGAACACACATTTTTTATATATATATATATATATATATATATATATATATATATATATATACATACATACATACATTGCATTTCTTGCTTCGTGTCCACTTCTCCCTGTTGAGCTCTCCCTTCTCCCTGTTCTGCCCAAAAGGAGAAGTCACTTCTCCCTAAAATTCAAGTCTAGCTTTACCCCTGGGAACGTGCCATTTCTCCCTGTGACATGCCTCATTCCCCCCGACAAGCCCCCTTTTTATATTCTGGTCAGCTGTGGCTACACAAACAATAAAGCCAGTGTGTAACAGTTAATCCTTATCATTGCATTTATCTTGTGAAAAGGACAGCCCTTCGGACATACTTCAATGCAATCATGTTCTACAGTGTGTATATAAGCACCAGCAATCTATTGGCAAATAAACGATGCCCTGTTTTATTGTAACTTACGATGCCCAGGACTTCATTTTAACACATTAACCCCTGGAGGTTTTTGTTGTTTTCGCCTGAAATGCGAGTAGGAAACACACTTTCGGGGCTATTTCTGAATACATCCTAATACATCAACAGCCAAAATCCGGCCACAAAATCAGATTCCGACCTTGGGCGAATTTTTGGTGGAAAAAACTTTGGTCCCAAAAATTATGTTTTTCCCTCTGTATTTTGTAGTGCAACTAGAACATCCAGATTATTTGGTATCATTGTAAAGCTGCATCTGTCTACATTTCTATAATACCACCCACTTTAGTATATTATACATGACCTTGACACTACAGAGCTCGAAAGTAGGTTACTACCTCCTGCCGCGTAAACGCGGCGCCAGGGGTTAATGTGTTAACAGTTCAAAATCTGCAGTCACAAGTTACCATACATGTGGCAGTTGTTTTTCCCACGTTTTATATCCCAACTTATTTCCTCAGGTTTAACTCTTAAAACTGTAACACTATTTACTAAATAAAATACTTACTTCGAATTAATTCTTTGGGGAAAAATATACTGCAATGTATATTTTGTTTTATTCCTTCTTTTAATTTAATCATGGTAATTAAAGTTTACATATACGGTAGAGGAATACCAGGTGTTTACTGGCCTAGTTTCTTTGGCGGAAATAGAGATGTGATTTTGTTTGCAGAGAAAATTATACAGCATTCACAGTGATCATTCATAGGATTGAAACTAATTGGTAATAATTTCATTATTTTTTTATGTGGTTTTTTTCTATAGAAGCGGTTTAAAAAATCTGATATTTATGTGAATCATGTTTATTCTTAACATTCTATTTACTGAAGCAAAAAAACTTTGTAGTGTGATACTAATTATTCTGTCACAACAGTATTCACAAGTGAAAAATAGAATATGGCATCTATGGATTATATACGATAAATCTATTTATTTATGTTTGTTGTTTTTTTCTAAGAAGTGAAAATTGACAGACATAATGTAATAATTGGGAGTTCTCTGAGAAAAATCGGGAGATATTATGCGATCAGGAGGTAGGTGTGGAAATACCCCCAAAATCGGTACGTTTTTTCCTGGCTTGAGAGTTGACAGGTATGAACTGTCTGGGCTTGTGGAATTTCAGTCAGGGCTAATAGGTTTATTTAAGTCACCTGCCCGGGGCCTGTGCCTAAACCAACTTTTCTTTGCGCACTGAACAGCCAACCCTGTGGTCTTCATTGTATTTGACCGATCTTGTTTACAGAACCAAATAGTCACTAACCATGTTGCATTATTATGTGACCACAAACAAACAATAAATTAAGCTGTGGTCAAATTGTCTTTGGGGTTGAAATGTCAGAGCCAAAATTTTGCATGTTACATTTTCTAAAAATATACATGGAACAATATAAAAAAACAACATGTTGGGCTTGCATTCTTGCTTAGTTGCATATAAATATACATGTAACAATATAAAAAAAAAAAACACTTTAGGCCTCTATTCTTGTGTGTTTACCTGTAACTATACATGTAACCATATAAATAAAAGCATGTGTATCCTTTTTTGTTCACCAAAACACACATATACTGATATAAATCACAACGTTATTTATATTGCTACAGGTATACTATATAGGTTATAAAAAAAAATTTAAAATAACTGGGCCCTCTGTGTATGTCCTAATTCTGACCGACTCAACTATTTGGGTTTCATATCGATCATCACGCTTACCGATAAGTGCTGATAATCCCGTTGATATTTCTCCAGTGAAAAGCAGCAGGAAAATTGCCGTTGTGTGTGTCATTTTTGTTTTCTTCAATCTGGCAAGTCCGTCATTTGAAGGCCAACTAAATACACAACACAGTTTGATAAGAGTTCACGTGACCTTGACCTGCGACCTGGAAAGAAAAAAAAATCCAATCTAAATTGTGAATCTCCTTGTGTGCAGCAATACATATCAAATATAAAATCATAAATGTATAATAAGTTAGAAATGTCTAATGTCGAATCAATTCTTGTATGCAAGTAAGAATTGTTTTAACTTACAACGTAAGGCAACATGATACACGAGAGTGCATGATCACAACAAGAGAATTTGTTGTTGGGAAAGAAAAAAAAATGGCTGCCGATTAAAGTACCCTCCTAACATCTTAAAGGGCACCATACTAGCAGATGGGTGTACCTGATGCAATACGCGCTACCTTAATAGTATTTTACCTGCTAAAGCACAGCAAGAATGCATCACAATTGTGACCCCGATTCACTCACCTACATAATATCACGTGGAACACAGAACTCTATACAATCCACACATGAAAAATAACCAGCAATCAGGCGAATTAACTACGCCTCTTATTTTAGCAGTGTTGTCGTTCACTGTGATGCTTACACAAAAATCCTATGCTCTTTTTACTTGAAGACAGACACAATCAAAAGTGATGATACAAAATCCCATTAGAAATTCACAAACTTGCATTTTCCCTCCGAAATGTACACAATGTTGTTCTACACTGACGGTAATTGACACTTTTCCATATTAGGAACTGTGACGTGAGGCCACATTTTACAGCGCCATCTAGCACTACTCAGTAAAGCAATGTATGAATGAAATGTAGTGGAGTGAAGTTAGTGTAGTACCATAAATAAAGAAAAACTGGTCGATATAACATTTAAATTTAAGAGTACTTCACCTGTTTCTTCAGGTAGTGAATTTGATCAAGAGTGACTCTTGAATTTTCCATTCTATTTATGTTTCAATAAAAATAATGAAGCTTTTGATTCGTCAATATCGTAACTTTTGCAGTCTCAAATCAATATAAATGCCTTCAAAAATGTATGTACACTGTTTATACAAGTTCATAACAACCTTATTTTATTCTAATATCCTAAAATATTTAATATGCATGCTATATTTCCAAAGAGTATGGCAAGCCGTTATTGACAATAATCAGCATCTCCTAGTATTTTAATATGAATTCTAATATTAGAAAATGAGAGCCATTTTAGAATATCAGAAACACAAATTTTCACTTGCAGCATTGTGATAAAAAGCATATTATTCGAATCATTTTGTAATAATTAAAAATGATCTGATCTTCTATCATAAGAATATGGTTTCTAATATTAGAAAGTGTGTTTTAATTTAGTCTCATAAAAAGAGCTCTATCATTAGAAATAAATTTACCAAAAGTTAACAAATTATTTTATTTATTTTTTGTGTGTGAAACATTTATTTCTGATACTCGTAAATCATTATCTGATAAAAGAAAACCAGTCTAGATTAGAAGACTGTCAACGTGTGATATACGGTGTCATTGTGTCCATATTAGAATTGCTGTAAAGGTTCGGGTTGTACGGTGGAAGCAAAAGAAAGGACCCTAATTTAGCACCTGATGCTATTCTTTAAAATATATTTACAACGATAATACAAACATGAATTTATTTAATAACGTGACAAATAAAGGCACATTAGGGCTGGATTAGGTCAAAGTGTTGAGAAGAGGGTTCCAAAATTTCAAAAGGACCCTAACATTCCTCAAAAGGGCACCAAAGCAGAAATCTTTGCGTCTATTTACTAAAAGTGTGCATAATACCCAATAAATGTGCGCAAGAATAAAACGGTAGTCAAATTTCACGTGTACGTTGGTGTGTGTACGATTTTTTTTTTGTTTGTTGTTTTTTAACCGGGGATGGGGGGTCCGAGCCCACCTCCCCTCCGGCCCTGCTCATATGATCAAACTAGTGGGATAGCCACATGTTATATGCGACACATCGGAGATAATGAAACAAGCAGTGAAATTAAAGTAGGATTTTCTCCGTTGATTTATGGAAAGGACTGATTAATAATTTGAAATACTACCACCACCCGTGTACAAATGAAATTAGTCCCAATGGATTTGCACTTCCAACATACACATCAGGGATATTTCTGGAAGGAAAATTCGGTCCCACTCCCAATGCCAAGAACTGTCCATTTGTTTCCCCAGTTTGAGTGGAAACTATAACCAATTCGAACTTTTCAATGAATAATGCAACTTGTTCAATTTCAGGTGTTTCAGCGACTTTTTATTCCTCAGTAAATGAACTTATTTTCACAAGCCATTTTTCACGCTCGTTAACGTTTAATCACTTGAACCAGGTCGAAAAATGGCGTCTGAACATGCATGTGCTCCTACCACTATCAACGTTATAAACTGAATCTTGGTGATTATGGAGGGGGATTATCGCGAAAATACACGCATAGAATTATGGAGGTAATACCCCTCCATAGCCGCTTACAAGCAAGGTTTAAGGTCCTAATTCGTTTATATTTTCTCATTCACAATGTTATCAATTTAGAGCATGTTTATTATTTTAGAGTGCAGTGCAAATTCTGCTTTTTGTATGTATAAAGACCTCGTAAGGTTGGAGCAAATTGCAGATAATTGCACATCAAGGACATGTTTTCTCTTTCTTTATTCACTTGCGAGAGAGAGAGAGAGAGAGAGAGAGAGAGAGAGAACCTTGCAGAGGTGAAGATTCTGTTTATTCTCTCATCCCTATGAAATTAATTTTAACTGTTAACTTGCAGTTTACATAGGCAGTTTAATATGTATGGCATGGATGATTACGAGCAGCAGAGAGGGTGAACCCTACAACTTTGTAGAGACCTTATTTTTGAAAATTAAGGGTTCCTACGAAGGCTGAAAAAAGAAGTTTTTGCCTTAATAATGAAAACTTCTTTAATTGACCAGATTTTTTCACAATCTGGTCACTACGCGTATGTCCTTCACCCTCGCTGCTGCTATGAATTAAACAGCCATATAGATATTATCAATAATGAGTATTGGAGAACCACACTCAGCTAAATTAGCTCGAGAGCGACTAGATGCAATTAAAAAATATCTACCCGTTCGTGATTCTGTTAAGCAACAATTACAATCGCGTCAGGAATCTCAAGTTGAATTTGAAGAGGATACAAAAAAATTATTTAAACCTATCACTGAGACCACTAAAGGTATTCAACCTGTGTTGGAGAAAACCGCTGAAGTAACTGGAAAAATAGCTGAAGGAACTGAAAAAATAGCAAGAAGAACAAAAAAGACAAAAGAAATTTTACGTGAACTTCCAGCCGAAATAGCTGCTGCGATGCCAGTTCCGGAAATACCTAAAGATGAAGATCAACCTGAAGGTGCTGAAATAGGTGATATAGAGGAACGTCTACCAGAACAAGAAGAAAGAGTTAATTTAAATGACAAATTTTTCGAAGATGCTATTGATATTATTAAAAGCGCTAAAAGTCCAATAAATTTAGCTAAGGTTGCTGAGGACAGTTTCAATGATCGAAAACGGTATTTAAAACCTGAATATGCTGATAAACCTATAGATCGTAATAATTGGTACAAATGGATATTTCGTATACGCTATAACGTTAATCAGGCTAGAAATAGTGATAAAAGATATATTGATTATCTTTATGCAATAGATAGTTATGATTTTTTTATACGATTAACACCAGCAGAACAACAACAATATAAAGAACAAACAAAAAAATATAAACAACAACAAGAACGACAACAACGAGAACAAGAACAACAACGAGAACAACAACAATAAACACCACCACAACCATCACAACAAGAACGACAACAACGAGAACAAGAACAACAACGAGAACAACAACAATAAACACCACCACAACCATCACAACAAGAACGACAACAACGAGAACAAGAACAACAACAACGAGAACAACAACAAAAAACACCACCACAACCATCACAACAACAACGAGCACAACAACTACAACAAAAGCTACAACAACGAGAACAAGAACAACAAGAAGAAATAAAACAACTACAACAAAAGCTACAACAACAAATACAAGAACAAAAACTATTGAGATCACCACGACAAACAGAGGAAGAATTTCAAAATCCTGGCGCAACTGGAAGTGGTTTAGGAAGTGGCCTTATTACTTGTCCCAATAATGTCCTTGCTGATGTCGATCGACTAGAAATTCTCATCGGAGGAAAACGAGCTGGTAATAATTCCCCAGAAATCATTAATGAAGCAGCTGATATTTGCAAACGATTATTTACAGGCGGCATCATGGATATTAATGTATATCGGTCTCTTATTAATGAAATCGCCGACGATTATTATAGTGATTAAGTATGTAATTAGTGATAAAGTCACTTAATAATAATATGATCATACACAATACTCGTGGACCTACCATGGTCAGGGTAATAAACTCTCGATTACCTGTATACAGAGCAACCTACGGAGATGGACTAGGTGATGTTATTCAAGGTCTGTTTAGAAGAATAACCCCAAAAGCAATACCGATTGCAAAGCAGCTAGGAATGAAAGCTATTGATGTTGTTCGTGAAAAAGGTATAGGCGCTGTTGGTAATCTCGCTAGCAAAGCGTTTTCAGCAATTAAAGATAGACTATCACGATTAATACGCAGACCGACCCGACCTCAACCTGTGAAATTACCTAGCACTGAAGTGATGCCCGCAAGTGTAAGTAAAATAATAAATCAAGCCGCTAATCAAAAACTAGCGGAGTTGGCTGATGTCCCGATGTCGGAAAAGGAAAAAAATATAACCGCTAGTCTGATAGCAGGAAGTGGTCTCACTTCCCGAAGTGGTCTTCGAGTTAGACGAAGACAATAATAATAAAGATGTTTAAGCGCGTATCTGACCCCGCGTTTGACATGGACGCACCAGTTCTCAAAGATGAGTCTGTGCGCGATTATCAGTATTATTCTTACGACGCACGAATTCCAGATCATCGTGGACGAATCGAACTACAGGTTCAGGATACAAGTAGGTATTTCTTGCCCGCTGAGGCATTTATTGAAGTCGAAGGTGAAATTTTAAATAACGCTGTTCCTGCAGCACCAGCAGCATACGCCGCTGATGTTAGTGTCGGCTTTGTTAATAATGGTATTATGGCGTTATTTGACAGCGCTACGTACATGATTGACGGAAAAAATATTGAATCAATCCAGAAGGACGTCGACGTTGCCACGACAATACTAGGTCTTGCGAGATACAGCGATGATTATTCAAGATCAGCTGGTCCATCAATGATGTTTGTGAAAGATACTTCTAATTCTCCAGAGTACCAACAATATGAAATAAGACAACCAAGAAATTTTGCTAGAACCGCCGTAGCAGACGTAGAGAGAATGATTATTGATGTAGATACAGATTTCAACTTAGGATTTAGATCACGTCGAGCAATGTTAAGAGGCGATAGGAGAAGATTTTCATGTGCAATTCCACTGTCACATATATTTGGATTCTGTAGAAATGTTAGAAAAGTCATTTTCGGAGCCAAACACACAGTTGTACTTGTACGAAAAGGCACAGACGATGATGCAATATGGCGACCCGTTGGTACTGATCCTGGTATAGTAGTACTAACAAAATTTTCCTTGTGGATGCCAGTGATGACTCCGTCAATATCCGAAGATGACCGGTTGTTATCTTTTATGAGTCAAGGCGGTAAATCAACGTTGTCATGGTTGACTATGACCACAGATGCTGTTCAGAGTGCAATTAATGGTTTATTTACATGGCAGATAGCTTCTCAACAAGGTGTTTCTGCACCAAGACATATATTTATTGCGTTTCAAAATACTGCACGAATAAATAATCAAAATCTTAGTATTATGATATTTGACAATCTTGGTGTTTCTGAGGTTTCATTAAGGATAAATGGACATCAAGAACCATCCGAGGATATATTACTGAATTTCGATCAAAATCATGTAGCACGTGCATATCATCGATTAATGACATTCATGGGTCGTGATCAAAATATTGATACTGGTTTACAAATATCTCAGTTAGATTTTACAACGCTATATCCGATTTATTACTTTTCACTAGAACATTTAGATTTAACCAGACAATCAGTAGTTGATATTTATTTTCGAGCTCGTGTAACATTGCCAATAGCACCATTACCATTAATTCCTAATTACAGAGCAATCGCAGTTATACTCAGCGATAAATCGATGTTACTCGAAGGTGTTGGTGGACGAATGAGAGTTATTGATGCTCCAGTAGAAAACATGTAATTAGATCGTTCATAATATTAATAATGTCATATCATCACGTTAGTGTGAGTCTGACTCCTGGTCAGATTAAAAGGCTGCAATCAGCATCAAAAATAATTGTGGAATAAAAATATCGCTAAAGCGAGAACAAATGACCGGTGCAAATAAACTGTCGTTGACCGAGCGTCAGTTTAAAAACTTCAATGACGCTAAAAAATCAAATAAAGGCGTCAAACTTAATCTTTCTGCGGGCGCCATCAAAGACATCGCTAAAACAGGTGGTATATTTCCACTTCTCGCAGCAATACCAGCATTAATAGCAGCTGCAGCCCCAGCTGTTGCAAAGGCAGCTGCGCTAGGTGCTGTTGGAACAGCTGCTGGAATGGCGTTAAAGAAAGCAACTGGACAAGGAATCAAAAAAAGGGAAGAGGTTTAAGATTACCAGGGACCCCGCCTTCGTGGTACGGAAAGGGTCTAAGATTACCAGGGACAGTTTACTAATAACACCCATGTCCAATTTTGATTTACTTAATGCTGCTAAGCAATTAAAAATAAAAAATTTCAGAGGTGTTTTTATGCGCGATCAATTACCTACCGTTGCAGTGCAACATGAAACCGGTATTATTAATCTCGATAAAAATTCTGGCCCAGGCACGCACTGGGTAGGATATGCAATTGATCCACGTGGAATTATTTATTTCGATTCGTATGGATTAGCACCACCAAAAGAATTTCTTCATTATGTCAGTAATATTACTGCTCCAATCTGGTATTCAACGCTACCGACACAAAACATAACTGATCCTCCAATATGCGGTCGTGAAACCCTCGCTATGCTTGATGCTGTATCAAAATCAACAGCACCGCCTCATAAAGTCGTGCACGCGTTCACTACGCTACGTCATAACACTTAAACTGATATCAGTAAATATAATGGTAGATATTTATGGAAGATCCTCAGGTAGAGCTCAGAAGGTCGATTTATCTAAATATGCAACCATTGATCAGCTCAGAAATGAAATCGATGATTTATTAAATATCACGAGTGTGGATCAAAATGAAATCGTCGTTTTTCAGGACAAACAAGGACGATTAAAAACGAGTAATATACAACTACTAGATGTACTTATACGAATTCCAAACGCGGTTGTTAATAATGTCGTTACTTTCACTGATCAGGGTAAAATACAGGATTCCGGTAAATCGGTTAACGATTATGTTAAGAAAACTGGTGATGTATTTACCGGTGACATTATTATGTCAGGAAGAAAAATTACATATCTTGGAGATCCAATCGCAGATACAGACGCAGCAACAAAAAAATACGTCGATGATCAAGAATCCAAATACGTGTCAGTGCGCGGTGGTATAATGCGTGCATTTCTCAACATGAATAGTAATGGTATTAATAATCTCAGAACACCAGAAACAGATTTCGACGCCGCAACGAAGAAATACGTCGACGATAGGGAAATTCCAATAACTACTTCATTAACGACTATCAATGATGGAATTACTGCATTTAGAACTGAATATAATAATCACATACAAACATTTCTAAATTTTCGTAGAAATGTAAACAGATCTATTAATGACTTTTTTGGAACTCCACCAACTGTTATTATTAATCTCGCTGACATTAACGCAAGACTCAACGATATCATTAGTGGTATTCCTAACATTATTCAAAAAACTAATCTCTTTAAAATTCCTCACAAGCAGATCATTAATATCGTGTACACAGTCGCATCAGGAAAAGCAACATGGACACCGGAAAATAACACCCATAAACATACCGCAGAGGTCACTGGTGTATACAGATTATCTATATTTTGTGCTGAAAAATTTACTATATTTACCACATTTACATGGCGTCATTCAACCGATAGTTTTTCTGGAACTGTGTCTATAGTGTTAAACAAAGATGCTGAAGAAACATTTATGCTGATAGCGGATAATAAAAAGTTAACCGCAGCGACTTATTGGTGGTGTATTGAGTTTGTAGCTGAAACTCCCGAATTAGTTACTTAAATAAGTATAATGAATCAAGAATCATTTATCGACTTTCAACGTCACAGATACGCTCAAGTATGTGAGTGTCAAACTAAACTAAAAAATATCATCGACGATTACACGATAAAGGTAAAAAAATATCATCGTCGTATGGTTGTTATTGATATAATGGTATACTCGGTTTCTGCTGTTATTGCTGGAACTGGATTATTATTATCAACAATAACGATGACAGCGCCTGCAGTTGTAACGATTATAGTTTCAACAGCAACAACATGTGCAGGTATTTTCAGTATTATCTCTAAAAAAATATCTACGTGTACGAATGATAAACTAAACGAGTACGTGATGAAATTGCACACAGCAACAGCCGCATACACTAAATTATGCTCGTATATTTCAGCGTATCTCGGTGATGGTAAAATATCCGATGAGGAGTTCGTAACGATAATGAAAACCTACGATGAAGCATTCATAATCGCTAGTGACGGAAAGATGGAGAATTAAATAATAACGATAATAATAATGTCAGAGTCGCAATTACTTCAGCAGATCGTAGCTAATACAACGCCGTCAAAAACTATTATGATATCATTAAGTTCAACCAATCCTGAATTTAGCGTTAATTTTCCAACTGCAATTCCTACAAAGGAAATAGCATTAGCGCAATTACGAGTTTATTATAGTTGGCCTAATATCAGGTCAAAACCGTTTGGTGGACAACAACCAAATAATTCACTGGCATTTGCGAATAAAAATAAACCAGATGGAACACCTGACTGGCAGGTTGTTGGAATTTCAACAGGTAGTTATCAAATAGAACAGATTAATGATGAGTTCCAACGCAGAATTAAATCTATCACAGGGAAAGAATCTAAAATAGCGATCACTGTTCACGAACCAACATTATCAGCGGTAATTGAAATAAATTCTCCTGATTACCTCGTAGATATTTATCAGAGTTCGATTAGATCCGTGTTAGGATGGCCTGAAGTTGCACCTGTTTATAATGGAGTTTCAGAACCAAAACTAGAAGAATTTAAAACGAGTGAAGAAAAATTCATTAAAGATCCAGAATATCGAGGAAAACAACCATGGAGTAATACAAGATTTGGATTTCCAAACGACGATAGATATTACTTTACCGATTTTGACGGTAAAAGAATCCCCAAGTTGAATAAAGCATTATTTATTGTTAACACAGACACCAGGACGAAGATTAGTTTATATACTGTTGATGTAGGATTTATTAAACATTTTTTAGATACTCTTAAACACGAATACGATAAAACGTTTAATGATTTAAGAAATTTACTTATTTCATTATCACAACATTATAATGAATGTGTAAAGCAGCAAATAATTGAGTCAATAAAACACTTAAATGGTATCTTATTCGATTTATACATCGTTAATCGAAGTATTATAAACACCGCGACTAAATTCGATGGAAATCTTTACACAAATCCAGAATCTAAACAAGTATTTCTTGATCATTATAAAATAACAGAAAAAAATTTACAAACATTTATTATACCAGATTTAAATAACGCTAAAATGAAGAAATCATTAAACGATCTTATTGAAGAATATTATCCGGGAGTAATTGAATCGTGGAAAAAATAGCCCCACCACCGGCTATACTAAAACACAATAACAATCCCTTTGGTGCCGGTAGACATATATCGCCGGACATTGTAAACATAACAACAACAATTGCAGTCAATCTAGTATGTGATGTTATTGAAGGTAGCTATCAGGTAGATCTTTCAAAATCTAATCAGGCCCAACAAGGGTACATATTATTCAGTTTTAGTCCGTTGGTCCCTCCCGGTTCGTTAATTGTATCAGAACCAATTAACCACGTATACCTGCGAGTTCATAATCCATTTCTGACAAGAATAAATTTCAAACTCACTGACCAGGCAGGAAACATTTTGGATCTAAGACAAGAATCTCTTAATATTAATTTGTATATACGCTCATAGAACGTCTGATTATTTAATCAGGGGACAAAAAAATAATCTGATGAGTAAATACATGAATAATAATCAAATTTCTATGATTAAAGCAATTGTATATATAATAAAGCGAGATAACTCGGCTATCTCTCTGCGGAGTAAATTGAGCGATTATTTCCCTTACTACGTTACCTGTACAAACCCAGTTGTATATAGCGTATTAGTCCGTCTGTCTGTTACCTTAACGAACTATAACTTATACGCGCAAATTATTTTATGAATTTTGAAAAACTGAAGTACAGTTCTACATTCTATTAGTAATACAAGTTCTGTGAGACAGCACAAATATATTATATATACTTAAATTTAACTGTATTATTGATAAGAGAACGATGGCCGAAATGGTACGACGGTTGGACGTAGATCGAAGCTCTACAGACTCTCGCGTGTTCGAGTCTCCAAAAATGCTAAAGATATTATTTTGCATTTGGCGACTGATGCTATTTAATTGGGGGAACCCGGAGAATTTCCTCGATATCCACAACAGACAAAATACACTCTCCTATCATACACCCTTGAGGGGTGTACCTTTTACACTCCCGGGGTTTTGTATGGGGGGAGAGTGTACAAAATCTGTTGGACGTAGACAAGATTCCCCCGTCATCACCATTTGTATATATTTCATAACCATACAATCATTAGGATAAGTTTATGTTTGTGCAGTCCAAAATCATAAACCATTTGTATATATTTCATAACCATACAATCATTAGGATAAGTTTATGTTTGTGCAGTCCAAAATCATAAACCATTTGTATATATTTCATAACCATACAATCATTAGGATAAGTTTATGTTTGTGTCGTCCAAAATCATAAACCATCTGTATATATTTCATAACCATAATATCACACACAAAACAGCTCCCTGACAAAAAAAAAGTCATGGGAGCTAATATTTATTTTTATGTTAAATATATATATATATATATATATATATATATATATATATTTAACATAAAAATAAATATATATATATATATAATAAACCATGAAAACATCAATGATATTATCTGTGCTATTAAAACACTAAAACATAACGGAATAAAAATATCTGATAATCTCGACCCTCAGAAAATTATGTGCGATAATGAATTACTGCAACAAAGAAAATTTGATAATAAATATACACTATCTTCAAACTACAGATTTATAAAATTAATTTATCAATCCATGCTTGAATCACTAGCTATAGTAAACGACAATCAGGTAAAGCTATTTGCACCTCTTGCACGTTCGATCGAAAATATTAAATCCGAACTGTCTCACGAGTACGAAAGAAAAAGATTGTGGATAATCGTGTAATGCAATTAAGAAAGATTATGCTATCTGATTCTGTCAATGCTGAGAGCAGCGACGATGAAGGTGGACCCCTGACAGAGTCAGTGACTGTAATTATGGCTAAACAAAACCCTTGGGAAAATTGACAGAGTCGAACTATTTGTTTTGTTAGGAATAGAGAG
>JAECUM010009605.1:0-70277 GCA_016617855.1 Megalonaias nervosa | reverse complement strand
GATTATTTTTTTGCTCAGGGAGTGCGTAGCAAAAAGCATGCAAATATCGGAACCAGATTAATGGGCACGATGTATCATGGAACGGATAAATATACAGAGATTAAGCTAAACTTCACAAGTTTCGAAACGGATCACTGCTATTTAGGCATTATGGCCTTGCGGACAACATGCAAGATTTACTGACATCCGAAACTGAAGAGCTTGCCAACGTGCAAAAAGAACGCACCTCCCAAATCAAAGACTTGACAACAGAAGTGCTTCACTAAGCATGGAAATTTTGTTTCGTAAAATCATATGCTAGCATATTTTTACGAAAAGCGCAAATTCCAATCAAGATATATTAGACTGAGTTTTTTAGTAATCACAATAAAATACACAATGGGGACAATTGATAGGTTCTTAACATACGTATCCACCGCGCCGTCTGGCTTGGCGACGATATCCAAAATTGGATGGTAAATCGCCAGACAGCGGAGGAGCGAACTTGGTGGCTATGAAGCTGAGTGAGATTCAGGGCTTTCACCCAGATGAAAAATGTTAGTTCTCTACGATCTCTCGAACACCAGAAATGTGATGCAAATGTTAGCGAACAAAATAGAAAACAAAAATCAATGTAATACAAATAGCGCCGTAATGAGGATAGTTTGAATCACATGACCAACACATGGCTGTTGGCTTAGTGGAGATGTCGTGTTGTTTACATCGGTTGTGGGAATGGCTGAGACGTTGAAATTGTTGTTACTTCAAGTAATGATATGACTTCCAGGAAATGTTTGTTTTGTTTTGTATTTTGTTGGTTTTAACGGCACTATTAAGACATTACTGGCAATACCATGTCGAGGAAATTGGAGCTAAGTGCCTTTCATAAGGTTACAGACAGCTATCGAACCTGCGACCCTTGGATAGTATTAATACAACTTATACGTTTAGCTTTGACTGAAAGGCTCGAAATGTTGCGATTCTAGTTTGTCCTACTCTTCCATTATAGTTCCCCTCCTAATAAATTAAATATAATACATTACAGTAAAAATGGACCGGGGAGGGGTGAGCAAATGAATATAGAAGATGCGAAAACCATTTGGTATAATCTAGACAATCATGAACCTATGGTTTAATCGTCATATCTGCAAATAAATTTTAAGTGTATCCATACATCCTAATCTTCACTGCTTTCATATCTCGAAAAGTGCATTACAATAAAAATTTCCCCGTTACACTACCTCTCATGATTTACACTTCTTCAGAGAACCTCTTTCTGACGGCACAGGAACCTATCATCCACAGCCAAAAACCTGTGACTCGGTTGCACACACGTGCCAACAGAAAAATTTTTTTTTTTTTTTATATAAAGCAGGCGACGCATATAAGAACTTCGAAAAGAAGCAAGGCGGAAATTATGACAGAAAGACTCGGAAAAACGGTTATGCTTTTAGTTAAAAGTTCCAATCAACTGATCACAGCCTACTTTAACTACTGAGATTTTCAAGTTTTCTGAAAGACTGTTCGATAAATGGTGTAGCATTTGTCTGATGGATGGTGTAACATTTATCTGATGGATGGTACAGCAATTGTCTGATGGATGATTTAGCATTTGTCTGATGGGCGGTGAAGCAATTGTCTGATGGATGGTGTAGCATTTGATGGATGGTATAGCATCTGATGGATGGTGTAGCAACTGTCTGATGGACGGTATATCAGTTGTCGGATAGATGGTGTAGCAATTGTCTGCTGAATGGGTAACATGTCTGATGTATGGTGTAGCAAATGTGTAATGTATGTTGTAGCAATTATGATGTATGGTATAGCAGTTATCTAATGTATGGTGTAGCAATTCTGATAAATAGTATAGTAATTGTCTAATATATGTTCTAGCAATTCTGATGGATGATGCAGCAACTCTGATGTATGGTGTAGCAACTGTCTAATGTATGTTGTAACAATTTTGATGGGTGGTGCAGCATTGTCTGACTGATAGCGCAGATATTGTCTGATGGACGGTGGAGCAATTTTCTCACCCATGCGACAGAGAAATCTAGCTGTTTTGCTAACCTTATTTTTCTTATCTCAGTCTGGTTATCTCAGTCCGGTTGTCTCCATCTAGGTGTCCACGCGCTATGGAATACTTTTAGAAAATAAACCTTTGTTGTCTTCTGCTATGCCCGACGTAGTTATTCTAAAATCAAACAACAACGACAACGACAACAACAACAACAACAACAAACAAACAAATATATAACAAAACAACATAGTAACTTAAGGACTCTCCATTTTGAGAAAACACCATACAAAACATTTCGAGAGAGACAGACACATGCACGCGCACGATGTTGAGCTTTTTGGTATTACGATAGTTCGTTCCACACAGCATAGTCAGTTTTATCCTATCTGCAAGCCTGACTCAGTACATTTTCAGGTCAGCGTCATTAAATGTAGCTAAAGCTACCTAACTAGTTTTAAATACTTCGTGTGAAACAAATTATATACTGTTAGCTACATTTAATGACGCTGACCTGAAAATTGACTGTGCTACAGACAGGATAAAATTCTCAATGCTGTGCGAAATGCACTATGACAGAAAACACTGATCTATGCACATAGCCTATAGACCTATACATTTCATATTCTTCCAACGCTGTTAACAACTACAGAAAACTTAGTAACAGCCAGAAATGTGTTATGTCAAACATGCTTTATTGTATTTTTGTTAAGCATCTCCATTGCTCCCCAGCTGAATAAAAAAATATACCTAAAATATTGAATGACAAATAATGCACTTATCAGCCAGAAGGAATCATTTATCCGTCAACACATTAATCCGTAAGCAAATTTTACTGCCAGGAGCAGCGGGTGGTGGGGGTGGTGGGGTGAACAGACCAATTTTGGAGCAAGTATTTTTTTGAAAATAAGGCCTCCTACGAAAATGAAAATACAAGGTCAATAGCGCTAAAGCGATCTCTCTAGCCTACCTAGATTTGATTTTGCGTTTTTGTTTACCTTGTACCGCGAGCGGTCATTTGCCTCTATATATTTTCCCCACGCCAAATGCGTCACCGCGTGAATCAGGTCAAATGCGGTCAGTCAAGCGGCGACAACACATGCGGCCTTAACGAGTATGTGTGAGCGGAGAGGGATAAAAAATATGACAGAGAGTATGGTGTCTCAACCAAACACTTTATCGCGACCGAGTATCATGTATATTTATCGTGATAACTCCGTCTGGGGTAGCTTGCGCGTGCGAGAAAACGTTTTTAAATTTAATCATATCCATGCTTCCTGAACACCAAGTCTGATGGATGTTTCGCAGAGTATGTGTATCGATTCCATTAAACACAGCCAGAAGATTGCAGTTATCTCTGATCACTTTAGGTATTTGCGTATATCGCTGAGTAACATATATAACATCGGTGTTTCTGTGTCTGCCTGGTGAAAATATCCGAGCTGGATTTGATTGTTTGTCTAGCATTATATCATCGTATACAACGAGATTGTTAATACTACCATCAAGATCATCTACAGATGGAGATTCACCAATACGGGTGAAAAAAATCAATAATATCATTACCGTCTTCATCCGACGACTTCGCTTTTTCATTAAAATCTTTAAGCACATCGTAGCATCACTGATAATCTACAGATGGTGCCACTAAATACAACTTATCCCACTTGAGCCATCTCATTATCAGATTAAACAACAATTGCGTCTTACCAAACCCAGATGGACCTATGATAATTGCTCTGATAGAATTTGGTAGTGCTGGATGATGCTTGACTGGTTCTTTCTTTCGTATCGCTGAGAATTCATGTTGTAGAAATATAAAAAAATAATATGAATTTATATTGTATTCGATGCAGAGCATCCACCCCCACAAGTAGATTAACAACAATAATAACAAAAAATATAAAGCATGCTTTTACAGGCTAGTGTGTAAAATGTGGTACAAGCAAATACAGATTTATCTCTAATGAAACAGGCGGCGATATCGCTGCTTCACTGGGAAAATTACCAGGGGCTGCATGGGCTAAATACCCAGGAGAAAAACATCATCTTTGATATAAGTATTGTGGTCCTTGAACCCGACTTGATATCCGACTTGACAAACGAGACCAACCAAGACCTGGAGAGTATCCAATAAATGTGATTGATCAAGCGTGTCACGTTCATGATGTCGCGTACAAAAACCCAGATTTGCAACAACGGCATATTGCAGACGTGAAGTTTATACACACGTTAAAGTCTGTAGAAAATAAATATCTCAGAGAATCTCTAGCTAATTGGCTGGTAAGATCTGCGATGAAAGGTAAACTAGTGCTAGGGGCTGGTAATTATTCATGGATAACTATTATAATGGAATCGATTTATTATAACCCAAGAGGATATTGGAGGGGTAGAGCAGCGAATAGTAAACTTGCTGATGCAGTAAATGTCACACATTCAGTTGCTGAAGATTGGTTAGCACGACAGGGAATAGGGCAAATTTATCTACCACCAGCTAAAAAAATTCGGTTCGCACATTTTGATGTAAGCGCTCCCAATGAAGTTCATCTAGCAGATATTTTGTTCTTACCGCATGATACTATTAAAACACGTAGACGTCAATCGCGAACATACAAATACGAGCTAACTGCCGTTGATGTTGCAAGTAGATATAAAGAAGCAGAACCACTATCAACAAAAACAGCAACTGAAGTCGCATCTGCATTTGAATGAATTTATCAACGAGAGCCCTTGCAATGGCCACAGCTACTACAGGTTGATCCTAGCAAGGAATTTCTTGGTGCAGTAACGTCGATGATGAAACAACATAACGTCAAAACAGACGAGGACACACCGCAATTCATCGCGATCAGGAAATCGTTGAGCGATTTAATCGAACACTTGCTGAGCGATTGTTTGGATATCAATATGCGAAGGAAATATTCACTGACCTTAAGTCTGGAGATAAGAGATCTCGTGAATGAGTTGAAAGACTACCAAGTGTGATAGCTACGTTAAATAATGAAATTACTCGTGAGACTTCTACGAAACCCATCAATGCGATCACAAAAAACATATACCAGTACAACCACGTGACTCTTTCTCAAAATAACCAGTACTAGGTAATGTGATTGTCAGATATTTATATGAACCTGGTGAACTTGAAGGGGGTAAGAAAAAAGAGCAGCTGATCCTATCTGGAGTGTGACCACACATAAAATTTCCATCGTGGTAAGATCCACGGGTAGACCTGCAATGCATAGACTATATTCAACTGCTCCTCAACGTGGATTTGTACGTGAACAATTACAAGTAAGTCTTGAGGATACAGAATTACCACCGCCTTCACTTCTGTGAAATCAGGACACCAGCACCCCTACGTCGATTACACTCAAGACAGGTCAGCATCACATTTTCGCGTGTATGATCGAGACTACTATTAATTCTATCCACGGTAAATTGTCGTGGTTCATTAGAAGAATACTGCCACAACATTACAGTGTTTCAGCAGCACAGTGATTATTTTGTTGTTGTTTCAGCGTCATCATAAACTTAACATCGAGGTCAAAGTGACGCTTACTTTTTTGTCAGATCGCTGATAACCAGCTAATTTTTTCCTTACTATATCATCGCAATTCCTAGCAGTGTTTTGCTGAGTCATTGTGCAGTCTATGATAACCCTCCGTAGCTTAGACAGTCTTCTGACCCTCGACACCGCTAGATAAACTAAATTTGACCATTCTATCCGATCATCGACAATGCTGATATTTGTATTGGAATTAGTTAATCCTTGTGACGAATGAATCGTTATAGCATATCATAGAGTCCACGGAGTTTCGTCAGCACTCACAGGAACAACAACAATATCATTTAATAAAAATTTTTGTTTTTCCCTTGCCCCTGATAAGGATCCAGGAATCTCAAGTTCAATATTTTGTTTGCGTGTATCTGCTGTCGATAACACAATGACACAGGAAAATCTGAAAATTTTTCTTTATGTAACAGAAATAATTGCTGTTGAAGTGTTATCACGAACTATCTTCTGACTTGCAACTATCAAATTCCAAAAATCACTCATCGTAGTCTATGGAATTACTTCACGCATTATCTCACATTGAATTTTATCTGGCTGCAGTCTGATTAACTTTTTAAACTCTTTCAGCGGTTCATCAATAGCTCTATGATCATCAATTATTTCCTCATAAAAATCTACGAACGTTTTCTGCCATTCATGCAGAGATGATCCAACAAAGGGTCGTGGTTAACCATGATCGCCACACATGACAACAGCAGTATTTTTCGTCAACAACCAATCAAGAAACATTTTTAATACCTCCAAAGACACTGTGCATATCTCATCCCAGATAAGAATCTTAGGGATACATTTCTCACCCATTCGCTCAGGAGTCCATGCATCTCCCTTCCATCGGAAGAAGCTGTGATAAGTATGAGATTTAACTCCTCGTTCGTTCATTTCTCTGGCAAGCCGGTGAATCGGAGTTAGTACAACCATATCAAAATTCCGAAATAATTCAATTGCACGTGTTGTTTTACCAGAACCTCCCGGTCCATTGAGATAAACTGTTTTATGTCTGGCCATAGTTTTTGACATCTGTTTATGTTTGTAATATGTTTCCTTATATTCAACGTCGGCAGATTCAGAATAACTGTGTATATTTTCTCGCTTTATTTCCATTCGCCCCATGATGCATCAGCACCGATATGTAATTGTTTTAGCAATCATGTGTATTTTTTATTGATATAAAATGAATCTCTGGCCACTTTAACTGCAGTATCAGGAAATCTGTTTATCATCGATAATAAATTTATCGAAACGTATGCGAGCATTGAAGATCTTAAATGAGTAAACTGTGGTGAGTCACCATCAGTCTAGCTCACAATTATACCTAATTTAGTTCCGTCCGGTAAGTAAATATTATTCCGACTTATAAATGTGCTTCTCTCTATTGTATCAGCAATTATGAAATCAAGTTCAGCATCGTCGATAATTAATCTTGTAGAATGTCGTTTATGATCATATGATCCTTCTTCTGCAAAGATCCTTTGCAAGTTTATTTTCGAAATCGGTGTCGTCCGGATTTTCATCAGGGGAATATTTCTTATGTTGTGGCAACCAAACTTGTTTCTGCGGACGATATCATATAATTGCTTCACTTACAACCAACGATATCAGGATTTTTACATCAAGCATATATCGTAGTAAAACTACTGGAGCCCAACCGCGTTCGCTAAAATGTTTTCCAAACCAAACAGCGACAACCGGATGAAGGTTTCTCGATGCAAACTCGAATGACTCAATACATGCAAATCCAGTTAAGTCAAAATCTGGTAAGGGTCCATTTATCGCAACTCTGGTCATCTCGTGTGTTGGATGTCCAAATCGCTTGAAATAATCAGAACACTCACCAGCTCCAAGAAAACTTCCAGGATAACATGCAACCATATCAACTGAAATAATATCCTTATAATCTTATTTCGTATTCCATAATCCGCCGTGTCCGTATTCGACACAACTGAGTCATATCTTCAAGAAATTCCAACCGTGATGGTTTCCGTCAATTTTCCTTCTGAGCATTGTGGGTAGCAACTGACGGAACGGTGAAGCAATTACTGAGTAATCGTTCGATAACATCAATATCATTCGTGTATTTCAACGCAAGAATTTTCATTTCGTCGTGAAGAGATTCTGTACGATAAATATATTCATTAGGTCGTACAAACTGATCATAGTTCACAGATTCTGAACTTTGAAACAAACACACGGATACAGGGTAACTCTTACTGATATTTCTGATAAAATCAAACATATAACCGTTAAAGAATTTAACAGTTCGAATTGGTGGAAATATTGTCCGACGTCCACGCGTGTGCGTTATGATCAATAATTTCTATCTGAGCTCCTTCCGATTTATACTTCGATTAGTATAAAACTTCACCCGTTAACGTCTTCACCGTTAATGGGAATTTTTTTTCTCCAGTTCAGCAACGCCTTTGATAGACGTTCCGGTATCTTTAAATGTTTCTCCCCACTTATTTATTGTTTTACGTCGTAAATCCGTTAAACCGTTTCCTCGTTTCGCGTTTGTAAAGTGTTCTGTAACTCGCTCAGCAACACAATTCCAGAGAGAAAATTTCATCGGCTGGATGTCATTAACACTAGGCTTATCATTCAGCGGATATATCGCATAAACAACTGCCGTCACAGGATATTCTCACTCATATTATGGTCTATCAATTCCAGTCAGTATTCCTAGTTTAGAATTTTTATTTAATGTGACAATATTTCCAGCCTGATGTAATCGGACAGGGTCACGTTTGTCATGGATGATCCATGTCTAGCTCCACAATAAATTTTATTCTAAAAATATATTTTTGTTCGTCGAGCTAATTAAGAATCGTCGCTGCTCGCTTGTCATTCATTGTAGCATTGACGTCATGCATAATTCTGAATGTTGACCACACATGAGCCAAACCATCGTTGCTAAATTCCATCTTGGCTTCATGGATACGGTTGAATAAAGTTTTATTCGTCAAATCAACATCAACCAGAGCTCGCCTCGACAATTCAGGGGTTATTCTGTCAAGATCAAATCTAGCATTAAAGGGCTTAATCGTAGATAATCTCATAAATTCCTCCATTGTTATAATTAAGGCAAATATATATTCAAATTAAAGTTTAATTTAAATATATAATGATTGAAGCAAATATTTTATGTGATCGATGATTGGTTCTGCAATTCCTTGTAATCGGTCTTGCGTAAATGAATTCTGTGGGTATCACATGCAGAGCGTGCGACGTATAAGTCTAGGACCAAAGCTGTGCATATGATGTAATGTTGGAGTCAGGGGTAAAACTCAGTTGTGTGTAGAATGCGGTGGTAAAAAATACAGGGCATTAAAAAAGTATTATGATAAAAAAAAAATAACGCCGGCAACAGCGTTGGTGGTATAAAAAAACGCCGAAGACTATCTCGCTAGATTTTCACACTAGCAGCCCTCCATATTTTTTTCTAGTAATAAAATAATAATTTAGACAAATAATATTACTATACAAATGGAGCAAATGAATTTGTGAAGCATCCCATCATTAAAAATTATGAGGCATCTCGTGATGGTATCATCGGGAATTGTAGACTAAAAAACCAGTCGGTTCTGTTAACAAATTGGTTATCTCAGATTTTGTGCTTGGAAGAAACATTATCTTTGTCACAAATTTGTATATGACTGTTTCCACGGACTAATCTAAGATGGACTTGCGAATGATCATATTAATTCAGATCCGAAAAATAATTCTTTAAATAATTTACGAGCTATTACACAAAGTCAGAATTGCAAATTTGGAAATACTGGGAACCATGATAAAGAGCAGTTAAATCTGTGAATATGGAGACGAGCAAAGAAAAAGAATTCATATGGATATATGCAGCTGGAAAATATTTTGATATTTACACGTATTCAATATACTTGTCGCAGATAATATAACCAAATCGGCGTTTGCAAGTAAATATAAACAAAAGATAACATTTCAGTATGTCCTGAGAGAAGACTCATTCAGTTGTGTAACTAGATGAACTCTGGTAGAATGATTATAAGCACGGCCGCGAATTATTATTTTTTTTTTTTTTGCTGTGGTTTTCTTCACACTGTAACAGACATAAGCCACGCCTCCCTTGCATGTAATCCAGGTAAGATTTCTAGGTTTAGATTACGTCATCAGCCGCCATCTGGTAGATTTATATTGTGCTTGGAAGTTGAAATAAATTCATTAAATAGTTCACACTTCAGTTAATGCAACTGTCGTAACATTGTGATTTATTCAGAATGCCCTGTTTTTGGTGATCGCATGTAGGTTGCCTGTTATCCAGGTAAAATCGTCTGCTATAGGTAACTTCAATCGCTCATCATTCCTACTGTTTATTTTTTGTTTTTATTTTAAACAAATATTTATTATATAATGAATTCCGAAATATTAATGCAATTATTTCAGAGATTAAAAAATTAAATGATGATGATATAGAACTTTCTGACCAATTGGGTCCTGAAAATATCACAAATGATTTTGAAACATTACGGGAACGGAAATGGAAGATACACACTACCAGCCGCATACAGGTTTATTAAATTGCTCAAGCAAGCGATGAAACAATCGTTACTTTATGTCGATGATGATAAGAATATTCGGAAATTCGTTTCACTCGCAAACGCGATTGAGAAAGTTAGATCAGAGTTTTCACGCGAATACGAAACAAAAATGATTATGAGTTCACGTGTGCTACAATTGAAACAAATTATGTACGATTGTGAACACCATGACGTAGTCCTTGACGAAGTCCCTGACAGAGTCCTTGATGAAAGTCAAGAGGGATTATGAAAGTGAAAGTTGTATTTATTTTTATTTAGATTTATTCTGACTCAGATTCAGATTTATTTTTTTTAATTTTATTTTTATTCTGACTCAGATTTTTTTTTTTTTATTCTGACAAAAATCAGTCAGGTCACGATGACGCTCTATGTCAGCGTGAAGATCTACGATCTCACATACAAACTTATTATCAAAACTTCATTTCTTAAATCAAGAAGGTGTCATTTCTGGTCAGTAAGTCTGAAATGTATCCGTGACAACAGCGGAGTATAAACCGGATTAACGGGTACTGACACAATAAAAAACCCCAGGGGGGCTTCGGGGGTGAATGTATATAGCATATATCCCTGTTGTGCCTGCCTGGATCTTTCTAGATCTACTTGATAGCTGCCATCAATTGCATCAAACACAAGATTGACTGCGATTGTTGGTGTGACATTGCGTTGGAATTCACTATTGATCTGTTCTATTTGATAATTGCCGGTAGGAATACCAACAACGTACCAATCGGGGGTTCCATCGGGCTTATTTTTATACGAAAACACTAATGAGTTATTTGCTTGCAACCCACCGAATGAATTTGATCTAATATTTGGCCAGCTGTAATAAACTCGCAACTGCGCTAACGCTATTTCCTTGGCTGGAATTGCCGTTGGAAAGCTAACGTTGAACTTAGGATTGGTTGAGCTCGCTGATATCATCGTGGTTGTTGGTGGTGTTGTATTAGCGATGATTTGTTCTAGCAATTCTTGTCACATTATTATTTACTTCCTGATTTAAATTAGGGATCTAAGTCAGGAGACAAAGAAGTTTGGTTTCCAGCTGCTTCGTAATAAACCTTAATCATTTCTTCGAATTCCTGATCTGATATTATTCCATCGTTGAGCCCTGATGATATCAGCGATGATAATTTGGCGTGTGCGTGTGTTGCCGCTGATAGCAACGTAGTATATTCGTGTAATTTATCAGCCGCGCACGTAGATATTTTTTTGCGATGATATTAAGAATATCAGCAACACCGGTTATAGCTGCAACACCAATTCCTATTACTGGCGCTATTATGTATGACGCTGACAATCATCCGATTATAGTTGCTGTTGCAGTGACTACGGCGGATGCAGAATATACAATTATGTCAGTAACAACGATAAGTCTGCGGCATTTTTTTTTTTTCGTTTTACTGAATACTCGTCAATATTTTTCAGTTGGGTCTGTAATAAAGACACTTGCTCGTATCTGTAATGTTGCGCTGAAACAACGTCAATCAATTGGTTCATTATATAATTTACGTAGGTGGTAGTTTTGCGACTAATTCAAGATACCAATAATATAACACGGAGGCGCCTTTTTCTTCGGGTTCCACCACAAATGTTCCCTCGTCGTTTTGATCCAATATCACTAACACAGATCTAGAAGATGCGTTAACTGGAAAACGCAGTGAAACTGTGGTAGATATCGTAAATGTTGTAGTGCCGAGTATTGAGAATCTGTATATACCGGTAATCTTTGCGCGATGTTTAATGGATTTATTGAGTGGTGTCCATAATGCTGTGGTAGATATCGTAAATGTTGTAGTGCCGAGTACTGAGAATCTCTATATGCCTGTAACCTTAGCGGTATGTTTAATGGATTTATTGAGTGGTGTCCATAATGCTGATCCAGACGCTACTGGATATACTACATCATCGGTAATCTTTTTTATGTCAGAGAGTTTAACGTCGATGACTGCTGAACTTCCAAAAAAGTCATTAATGGCTCTATTTGTGTTTCTACGAAAATTTACAAACGCGGTTACATGAGTAGCAAATTCAGATCTAAATGTGGTTATTCCATCATTAACGAGGTCATCATCGGGATGTTGTTATTGTCGAAGTATTTCTTCGTTGCGGCGTCATCGTTTGATTCTGGTTCTCTAAGACTAGTAATTTTATTATTAGCCATACCGAGAGAACCAGTCATTGTATCACCGGGGGATAGTAAACGATCATTGACCTCAGTTCTGATCGTGTTGTTGTTGCTGTCTACGTATCTTTTTGTTGCCACATCATCGTCTGATTTTGGTTCTCTCACATTGATAATTGTATTTCTGCTCATATTGAGATCGCCATACATAATATCTCCAATTCTTCTGATGCGGCCAGTAATCTCTCCCATGAATGTCAAAATTTATTCATCTGAATTTTTAATTTTGCCGTTTTTAGTAAATACCACTAACTTATCTTCGGTGGCATCTGGAACTCGCAGAATAATATCTATCAATGGGATATTGCTCGTCTTTAATCGTCCTTGTTGATATTGAAAAACAACTTCATTTTGGTCCACATCTGCGAGACGCAAAAGATTAGCGAGCTCATCCTTGACCTGGTCAAGGGTTGCATATTTGGATAAGTCCCGGGGGGGGGGTAAGGGGTTTGAGACTCCGAGCAGATCTTCCGTAAATATCTACCATTGTATATTCACTAAGTCCTGTTTGAAACGACGGTGGACGGCTATACCATCTGGTGGTTTACTCGTGCACGACTTTATGAGGCGTCGTCGTTGACGATGACACAGCGTTGAACACAGCAAGTGCTTCACAGACACATATTGGTGGATCAGTTATTGTCTGTGTTGGTAATGTTGAATACCATACGGGAGTGTTTTGAAGCCCATCGACATGTTTGAAAAATTCATTCGGTGGTGCCAATCCATACGAATCGAAATAAACAACTCCACGTGGATCAATCGCGTATGCAACCTAGTGAGTACCCGGACCAGAACTTCCATCGAGATTAATTATACCGGTTTCAAAACGGTTTGGTTGGTTTGGTAATTGATCTCGCATAAAAACACCTCCGAAGTTTTTTTATGTTTAATCGCTTAGCAGCATCAAGTAAATCAAAATTGAACATGGGAAGTACCAACGATGTGTCCCGGGGAGTCTTAGACCTCCCCCGCCGTGGATTGATCGTACCATAAATGAGGGGTTCCTGGTAGTCTTAGACCTTTCCCCGTGGATTGACCGTACCATGAATAAGGGATTCCTGGCAGTCTTAGACCCCGTCCTTTTTTGGAAGTATTTAGTCCCTTGCCTGTTGCTTTCTCTAATGCCATCCGGCGGCAGTTCCAACAGCACCAAGTGCAGCTGCTTTTGAAACAGCTGGGGCTGCAGCGGCAATCAACGCTGGTATAGCTGCAAGAAGTGGAAATATACCACCCGTCTTGACTGCGTCTTTAATAGCACCCGCAGAAAGATTAAGTCGTACACCAGTCGCTGATCGTTTGGCGTCATTGAAGCGCTTGAGTTGACGTTCTGTCAGTGATAGTGTATTTGGACCACCTGCGATCTGTTCTGATTTCAGTAATATTTTTATTCCACAGTTCCTTTTTGATACTGATTGTAGCTTTTTAATCTGATCAGGAGTCAGACTGACACTAACATGATGATATGATATTATAATATCATAGACGATTTAATTACATGTTTTCTACTGGGGCATCGGTGACTCTCATTCGTCCACCAACACCTCCAAGCAGCATTATTTTATCTGAGAGTATAACAGCAATTGTTCTATAACCACAAGCGGGCAGTCGTGCTACGCAAGCTTGGAAGTGTATGTCAACTACTGATTGTCTGAACAATTCCAAGTGTTCCAGTGAGAAATAATAGATCGGATATAATGTTGTGAAATCCCGCTGAGATATTTGCAAACCAGAATCCACATTCTGATCACGCCCCATGAATATCATCAACCGATGATAAGCACGTGCAACATGATTATTATCAAAATTAAGCAAGACTTCTTCAGAAGGTTCTTGATGTCCATTTATCCTCAAAGAACTTCATTAACCCCGACCGCGTCAAACACCATTGGACTTCGTTCCTGCGAATCTACTCTGCCATTTTCCTGAAATGCGATGAATATATGTCGTGGTGCTGACATCCCCTGCTGTGATGCTATCTGCCATGTGAATAAACCCAGCAACATTACTTTGAATACTGTCTGTGGTCATCATCAACCATGATAGTGTTGATTTACCACCTTGATCCATAAAAGAGAGCAACCGTTGTTCTTCGGCAAGTGATGGAGTTATTACTGGCATCCACAACGAAAGTTTTGTTAGTATTACTTTACCTGCATCAACGGCAGCAGCATGCCATATTGCATCATTGTCGGTGGCTTTTCTAACAAGTACCACGGTGTGTTTTAGCGCCAAATATATGCGATAGTGGAATCACACATGAAAATTCTTCATCGCCGTTTAACATTAATCAACGTGATGCGAATCCCAAGTTTAAATTTTCATTCATTGATGCAACTTCAATTCCAGCTGTATTCAGTCTTACGTTGCTGCTTTCGGGCTGATCAGTGGTATCCTTTGCAAACATCATTGATGGACCAGCTGATCTCCAGTAATCATCGCTGTATCTTGCAAGGCCAAATATCGTCGTGGCAACGTCGACGTTTTCCAAGCATTATTCAATATTTCTTCCGTCAATCATGTATGTGGCACTGTTAAATAACGCCATGGCGCCATTATTAACAAAACCAACTCGATCACCAATTCCGTATGCTGTTTCATCTGCTTTCAGAAGTCTACCTTCGATCTCAATGAATGCCTCAGCAGGTAAGAAATATCTACTTGTATCCTGAACTTGCAACTCAATTCTTCCTCGTGCATTAGGTACACGTGCGTCATAAGAATAATATTGATAATCACGCACCGATTCATCCTTGAGAACTGGTGCGTCCATGTCAAATGCTGAATCATATACACGTTTAAACATTTTATTATACTTGTTATCGTCTAACACGAAGACCATTTCAAGCTATCATGCTATTTTTTTCTTTTTCTGATATGGGTACACCAGCCAACTCTGCTAGGTTTTGATTCCCAGCTTGATTTATTATTTACTAACATTTGCTGGCATAACTTCTGTACTGGGTAATTGTTCTGGCTGAGGTCGGACCGCTTGCGGTATGCGTATTAATCGTGCTAGTCTATCCTTGATTGCCGAGAATGCTTTACTTGCAATATTACCAATACCTTCATCACGAACAACGTCAATAGCTTTCATTGATAATTGTTTTGCAATCGGTATCGCTTTTCGGGCTATCCTTCTGAATGGACATTGAACAACATCACCGAGTCCATCTCCGTAGATCGCTTTATATGTTGGTAATCGCGAATTTATCACCCTGACCAAGATCGGTCCACTTTGAGCATTATGTATGATCATCTTATTTTCCTGTCACTGATCTAGTTGTATGTCCTTAATCAATGCCGTAATCATCGGCGATTTCATCGATGAGGGACCGATAAACATTAATATCCATGATACCGCCTGTAAATAATATCTGACAAATAGCAGCTGTTTCATTAATGATTTCTGGGGAATTATTGCCGGCTCTTTTCCCGCCAATCAAAATTTCTAGTCGTTCAGCATCGGCAAGGACGTTGCTGGGACAGGGAGTATTATAACCTCTTCCCCTGGTACCTGTACCAGGAGTGGCGATACCACTTCCAGTGGCACCGGGGGTAGAACTTGCATCCTGCCATTTTTCTTCTTCCTCACTTGTTGTTTTGACTGGTTGCTGTGGTTGTTGTTTCTGTGATTGTTGTTTTTTTTGTGGTGGTTGTTTTTGTGATTTTTGTTGTTGTTGTAACCACGAAAAATAGTCATCTATTCCATTGATAAATTTAATATATCTTGTATCATCATTTCGGGCCTGATCAACTCCGTAGTGTATGCGAAATATCCATTTGTACCAGACTTCACGGCCTACAGAATAATCATGGTACTCGGATTTCAAATAAATTTTTTTGGAATTAAAAGTTGCCGCGGCAAACAAAGATAAGTCTCTCTCGCTGGCAAGTTTTTTGACGTGGTCAATACTTTCTTCGGTAAATTTATCACTCAGATCAGATCCTTCTCTTGCTTGTTCTGGTTGTGGTTGTGGTTGTGGTTGGTTTATATGATCCTTTATATCACCTATTTCAACTCGAGCATGGTCAATACCTTCAAGTATTTCTCGCATTGAGCAGCTATTTCATCTAAAGTTCTCTTAGAATCTTTTTTTTTTTGTTTTGTTTTTTGTTTTTTTAGTTCTTTCAACTATTTTTCCAGTCGCTGCCGCGGTTTACTCTAACGTGGGAAAAAGACCTTTGGTAGCCTTTGTAACCGGTTTGCACATTCTGTAAATTCAACCTGAGACTCCTGACACGTTTGTAGTTGTTGCTTGAGAGAATCACCGACTGGAAGGTATTTTTTAATTGCCTCTAGTCGCTGTCGAGCTAGTTTAGATGTGTGACATTCCATGGTTAGTGTTATTATTGATATAATAATGATTTAATTACGCAAATACCTAAAGTGATCCGAGATTACTACAATATTCTGGTTGTATTTAGCGGAGTTTATATCCACGTACTCGTCAAGGCCGCTGAAGTTGTCACCGCTTGACTGACCGCACTTGACCTGATTCACACGGTGACGCATTCGGCGTGGGAAAATATATACAGGTAAACGACCGCTCGCGGTACAAGGTAAACAAGACCGCAAAACCCAATCTTGGTCGGCTATAGAGATCGGTTTAGCGTTATTGACCTTGTATTTTCATTTTCGTAGGAAGCCTTATTTTCAAAAAATACTTGCTCCAAAATTGGTCTGTTCACCCCACCCCCACCCCCCGCTGCTCTAGAAGAATGTAAACAGTGCTGCCTGTAATTTAAGCATTTATGAAGTTTTCACATTTACGGTTATTGCAGGGCTGTAACATTTATTACTAGTTTAGTTTCCATTTTTTATTTTACGTTTCAGAAAGTGATATATGATAAGCGTTGCTAATCCCATTCAAAGTCAGTTTTATTTTACTCGTCACAGTTTTAGGATAGCTTTAGGTTTTGTTCTCTTTCATGCTTTTTGTCTACGTTCAACTAGCTCTAGAGTAAGCTGTATTTTCTAAGACTGCAAGATATCTTCTCTTTTAATGACATTGAAAATATAAACTTTTATCAAATTAGCACAAACTTAATGATTGTACAAGATAATATTAAAAAAAAGGTCAAGCCATTGCCAGTATTTATTTCATAGCGGGTATGGGCAAGATGGCACAAAGACTCGTATTTGTAGAAGCAATGGTTGCTGTAGCTATCCTGGGGTTTAACGCCTTTTATCAGCGCAAGATAGGATATATATGACGGCCAGTATAAGTGGTGGAGCAAGAACCCGGGAAAACCCCGGTAAGAACCACCGACCCACAGGAAACTACTGGCAGCTTTCTCACATGTCCACATTGCCGAACCCGAGACTCGAATCCACGCGAACAGAGGTGAGATGGTAGAAGCTATGGGATTCGATACACTGTTTGTCGCTAAAATATAAAATAAAATAATTAATTTCGAACAAAACAATGCACTGAATCACTGGGGGGAAAAGAAAGGATTATCAGCAATTTTAAATACATTGGAATTAATCAACTTTATTGAACTCTTCCGAATGATCGCAGAGTGATAAATAATTGCTCCACCAATCGAGTATTTTACTCATCAGGTTTTGTTTTATGTTAGTATTTTCATTCTTTTCTATTAGGTAATTTCAAACAATTAGCTTTCTGTAGGAAAATTTCAAATTTAAACATTTTAACAAATAGGTTCTGTGTGTTGAAGATATGTACGTAAGTCGTAACAAAAGAAGAAAGGTCAATATAAACATTTGGGTAACCTTTCACATTTGTTAGGTGAGTGTTACTCAGCACTCTCAAAATGAACAATCGTCAACACTTTTAAACCAAGATATTTTTTATTGCCCTGTGAAGTATGTTACAGATTATCCCAAGTTCGCGAAAATACTTGTAATATAGAACTGATAGTATTTCTGCTTCCGACTATTCACGATTTTCAGCGAAACAGGGTTTCGGTAGTGTTTTCTTGTTTTGTGTATCGTCGACAGCCTTGATTACGATCAAGTCGGTTAAGCAGATGTAGCTTGGTATGATTCCTTCTTAGCTTTTGAAGATACTCTAATTTTTTAATCCTGAATGCATAATCGGAAAACTTTAGAATATGTGCATTATCTTCCTTAGGTGTGGGAGCGTACTTGCATGTGCGTGTGAGGTATAAAAAAGGGTGGGTAAGAGGCATACACATATACAATGTTTTCGTATGTGCAAGCATACATTGCTTATGTGGAATTCTGGGTTCTAATCTGGCAAGAATTTTAGTATAAATATCTTTTACGAGTGATTGCAAGGGCAAGTCCACTGTGCACAAACTACAGATGACTTCTCAAACCATCTCCCGGAATACTAGATATGTCAAATCATCCGACCTTTCATCGAGATATACCTGCATGAAATCGATAGGAATATGATTTATTTTCTCAGATATTGCGAGTATAGCATTTGTTATATCTTTAATCCGCTGATAGACTAGCCGAAACTATAGCGTTGATGAAATCTGACCTGGAACTCATCTGCATTCCAGGTCACATGATTACACAAATCTCGCGACCCACATGTAAATAAAACTGAGTTCAAATAGTCACGTGATATCAACAATGAACTATTTCTAATGTTGCTGTAGGAAAACAAATCGAACATATAAATGAAAGTCACGTATTTATAGAAAAATAAAAGAACATAAACTTCTAAAAATATTTATTCTGGAAACAACGACCAGAAATCTGTAAATGTTGCAGCAGCTTGGAAAAAAACAAAACAAAAAAAAAACAAACAAACAAACAAAAAAAACAAAAAAAACAAAAAAACAGATTCAACAAGCGGAGAGCACAGGTCAACGCGGTAGTCACGTGATACCAACAAAATACATCGCTGACACGTGCTTAGAGAATTAAGTGTGCATTATATTTATGTACAAGTATTACGTGGCTTTTAATTAATATTTTCGAATTCTATGTACAACTTTCGAAATGGTTTATTGTTGATATCACGTGACCAATGGACCTCTGATGTCATTGACATGTATGTTGCGAGATTTGTGTAGTCATGTGACTCGGAATACAAATGAGTTCCAGGTCAAATTTCATCAACGCTATAGTTGCAACTCTTCTCTCAGCGGATTAAAGATATCGCGAATGCTACACGCACTATTTCTGATAAAATAAATCATATTCCTATAGCAGCAGAGAGGGTGAACAGACCACTTTGCCTGAGACCTTATTTTACAAAAATAAAGGTTCCTACGAAGGCTAAAAAAAAAAGGTCAATGACGCTAAACCAAAGCCTCTAACCGAGATTATTTCCATACGGTTGAGAACGGATAATAAATCGTTTGGGTTAGCTCAGTTGTGTTATCAATCGCTGACGTATTTTTTTTCAAATTTTTATGCGATTTCATTTATGCGTTGGTCACTCAGTATTGGTCATTCACCCTCTCTGCTGCTATGAATTAAACATCCAGTATAAATATTATTAATAAATGAGTATTGGAGAACCACATTCAACTAGATTAGCTCGAGAGCGACTAGAGGCAATTAGAAAATATCTACCCGTCCGTGATTTAGTTAAACAACAACTACAATCTCGTCAAGAATCTCATGTTGAATTTGAAGAGGATACAAAACAATTATTTAAACCTATCACTGAAACAACTAAAGGTATTCTTCCTACGTTAGAGAAAACCGCTGAAGCAACTGGAAAAATAGCGGAAAGAACAAAACAGACAAAAAGGATTTTACGGGGACTTCCAGCTGAAATAGCTGCTTGCGATGCCAGTCCCGGAAATACCTGAGGATGCAGACCAGGCAGAAGGTGATACTCAACAAAGACCAGAACAAGCACGAGTCAGGGTTAATATATACGATAAATTTGCCGAAGATGTCATTGATAATATCAAACATATCGAAAATGTAAAACAATTAGCTATGAGTGCTGTGAAAAGTTATGATAATCGAAGACAATTTTTAAAACCTGAATATGCTAATGATGATGTAGGTCGCGAAACGTGGTACAAATGGATATTTCGCATACACTATGACGCTGATCAAGCTCGAAACGACGATCCAAGATATATTGAATATATTCGTGCAATAGATGAATATATTTTGTTTATGCAATTATCGTCAGAACAACAGCAAAAAATGAAACAGATGCAGCAAAAAGTACAACCACGAGAACAACTACAAACACAACAACAACAACCAGAAAAAAAATCACTCTTAGAAAAAATTAAGGATGTATTTACAAGATCACCAAAAACATCACCAAAACCAAAAACATTACCGGAACCAAAAGAAGAAACTGAGGAAGAAGTATTTTATGATACTCCTGGCGCAACTGGAAGTGGTTTAGGAAGTGGTCTTATTACTTGTCCTAATAACGTTCTTGCTGATGTTGATCGACTAGAAATCCTCATTGGAGGAAAACGAGCTGGTAATAATTCCCCAGAAATCATTAATGAAGCAGCTGATATTTGTAAACGATTATTTACAGGTGGAATTATGGATATTAATGTATATCGGTCTCTCATTAATGAAATCGCCGATGACTACTATAGTGACTAAGTCACTGGATTGAGTATGTAATTAAATACAGTTATTATAATAAAATGATCATACATAGTACTCAACGTGGACCGACCATGGTCAGGGCGGTAAATTCTCGATTACCAGTATACAAAACAATCTACGGAGATGGACTAGGTGATGTTGTTCAGGGTCTATTTAGAAGGATAGCCCCAAAAGTAATACCGATTGCAAAGCAACTATCAATGAAAGCTATTGATGTTGTTCGTGAAAAAGGTATTGGTGCTGTTGGCAATGTTGCTGGTAAAGCATTCTCAGCAATCAAAGATAGACTAACACGATTAATACGCAGACCTGCGGTCCGACCTCAACCTGTAAAATTACCTAGCACTGAAGTAATGCCTGCAAATATTAGTAAAATAATAAATCAAGCTGCTAATCAAAAACTAGCAGAGTTGGCTGATGTACCATTATCAGAAAAAGAAAAAAATATAACCGCTAGTCTGATAGCAGGAAGTGGTCTCACTTCTCGAAGTGGTCTTCGTGTTAGACGATAGCAAATATAATAAAGATGTTTAAACGCATATCTGATCCAGCGTTCGACATGGATGCACCAGTACTCAAGGATGAGTCTGTGCGTGATTATCAATATTATTCTTATGACGCTCGAATTCCAGATCAGCGTGGACGAATTGAATTACAAGTTCAGGATACAAGTAGATATTTCTTACCCGCTGAGGCATTTATTGAAGTCGAAGGTGAAATTTTTGAAAACGGATAATACTGCATATTGAGCCGATATTAGTGTTGGTTTTGTTAATAATGGTATTATGGCGTTATTTGATAGCGCTACGTACATGATTGACGGAAAAAATATTGAATCTATTCAGAAAGAGGTTGATGTTGCTACAACAATATTGGGTTTAGCAAGATACAGCGATGATTATTCAAGATCTGCTGGTCCATCAATGATGTTTGCGAAGGATACTTCTGACCACCCTGATTATAAAAACGTAACACTAAATGCAGCTGGAACCGAAGTCGCATCAATGAATGCAAATTTCAACTTAGGATTTGCAACACGTAGAGCAATGTTAAAAGATAATAGAAGAATGTTTTCATGTGCGATTCCATTATCACATATCTTTGGATTTTGCAGAAATGTCAGAAAAGTCATTTTCGGAGCTAAACATACAGTTGTACTCGTACGAAAAGGTACCGATAATGATGCAATATGGCACGTTATGGGAGAGGGCGCTTATGCTAATGCTATAGAGGCTGCAACTGTAGCGCTTCATGGTAAAGTGATATTAACCAAACTTTCATTGTGGATGCCGGTGATGACTCCAACAATATCTGAAGAAGATCGTCTACTCTCTTTTATGAGTCAAGGCGGTAAATCAGCGTTATCATGGTTGACAGTGACCACAGATGCTATCCATAGTAATATTAATGGTTTATTTACATGGCAAATAGCTTCTCAGCAGGGTGTTTCTGCACCAAGACACATATTTATTGCGCTTCAAAATACTGCACGAATAAATAATCAAACACAAAGTAATATGATATTTGATAAACTCGGTGTTTCTGAAGTTTCTTTAAGGATAAATGGACATCAAGAACCATCCGAGGATATATTACTGCATTTTGGAAATAATCATGTAGCACGTGCATATCATCGTCTGATGACGTTCATGGGACGTGATCAAAATATTGATACTGGTTTACAAATATCACAGTTAGATTTTACAACCTTATATCCGATTTATTACTTTTCGCTCGAACATTTAGATTTAACCAGACAGTCAGTAGTTGATATACATTTTCGAGCTCGTGTGAATAGAGGAGTTATTGTTAATTATAAGGCAATCGCAGTCATACTCAGCGATAAGACGATGTTACTTGAAGGTGTTGGTGGACGAATGAGAGTCGTTGATGCTCCAGTAGAAAATATGTAACACATAATTAGATCACCTGATTTAAAATCAGGATAATAATTATAATGTCATACAATCACGTTAGTGTTACCCTGACTCCTGGTCAGATTAAAAGACTACAATTAGCATCAAAAAATAATTGTGGAATAAAAATATCGCTAAAGCGAGAACAGATGAGCGGTTCAAATAAATTATCGTTGACCGAGCGTCAATTCAGAAACTTCAATGAAGCCAAAAAATCAAATAAAGGTATAAAACTTAATCTTTCTGCGGGCGCCATCAAAGACATCGCTAAGACGGGTGGTATATTTCCACTTCTCGCAGCTATACCAGCTTTAATAGCAGCTGCAGCCCCAGCTGTTGCAAAAGCAGCTGCATTAGGCGCTGTTGGAACTGCTGCTGGAATGGCATTAAAGAAAGCAACAGGAAAGGGAATCAAAAAAAAGGGAAAAGGTCTCAGATTGCCAGGGACTCCACATTCATGGTACGGAAAGGGTCTAAGACTTCCCGGGACAGTTTACTGATATCGCCTATGTCCAATTTTGATTTACTCAATGCTGCTAAAAAACTAAAAATAAAAAACTTTAGAGGTGTTTTCATGCGCGATCAATTACCTAAAATCGCTAGCGATTTAGAAACTGGTATTATCAATCTCGATAAAAATTCTGGACCAGGCACGCATTGGGTTGGATATGCAATTGATCCACGTGGAATTATTTATTTCGATTCATATGGATTAGCGCCACCAAAAGAATTTCTTCATTATGTCAGCAATAATACTACTCCAATCTGGTATTCAACGTTACAAACACAAACATTAACTGATCCACCAATATGTGGTCGTGAAGTACTTAATGCACTTGACGCTATATCAAAATCAACAAAACCACCTCATAAAGTCGTGCATGAATATACCACATTGTCACATTTAAACAGATATTGATAAATATAATGGTAGATATTTACGGAAGATCTGCTCGTGGTAAAGCTCAGCAGCAAGGTGATTTATCTAAATATGCAACTCTTGATCAACTCAGAAATGAGATTGATGATTTATTAAATATTACAAGTGTGGATCAAAATGAAGTCGTTGTTTTTCAGGATAAACAAGGATGATTAAAAACGAGTAACATACAACTGCCAGATGTACTTATACGAATTCCTACAGCAGTTGCTGATAATATCGTTACTTTCACTGATCAAGGTAAAATACAAGATTCGGGTAAATCAGTTAACGATTTTATCAAGCGAGCTGGTGATTCATTCAGGGATAGCATTATTATGAATCGAAATAAAATTATAGACCTTGGAAATCCAACCGTAGATACAGACGCCGCAACAAAAAAATACGTCGACGATCAAGAATCTAAGTACGTGTTAGTCAACGGTGGTATAATGCGTGCATTTCTCAACATGAATAATAATGGTATTAATAATCTTAGAACACCAGAATCTGATTTTGACGCTGCAACGAAGAAATATGTAGACGATAGCAACATTCCTACGACAACTTCGCTAAAAACAATCAATGACGAAATGACCACACTCAATGGTACTTTTACTAGACATGTACAAACGTTTTTAAATTTTCGTAGAAACATAAACAAATCTGTACATGATTTTTTTGGTGATCCACCAACCGTTGACATAAAACTAGCCGACGTTAACATAAAAACTCAACGATATTGTTAGGGAATACCTAATATTGTTCAAAAAACTAATCTGATTAAAATTCCTCACAATCAGATCGTCAATATCGTGTACACAGTAGCATCAGGATCAGCCACGTGGACACCACAAAATAAAACCATCAAATACACTGCGGAAATTGCTGGTGTGTATAGGTTGTCCGTACTTAGCAGTGTAGATTTTAGAATATTTACTACATCTCCATCAACTGGTAATTCTTCTAGAACTGTATCTGTAATATTGGATAAAGATTCTGAGGAAATATTTACGTTGGAATTATCTGATAAACATACAGCTGCTGCTAGTTACTGGTGGTGTCTGGAATTTGTAACCAAACTCACCAATTAATTACTTAACGTCATAGTATAATGAATGAAACTTCAATCGACGTTCAACGTCACAGATATAATCAAGTATGTGAATGCTTGACCAAACTAAAAAATATCATTGACAATTATACAGTAAAAGTAAAAAAATATCGCAGACGTATGGTTGTCATTGATATAATCGTTTACTCGGTTTCCGCTGGTGTTGCTGGATCCGGATTATTATTATCAACGATAACAATGACAGCTCCAGCAATTGTAACGATTATTGTTTCAACTTCAACGACTATCGCAGGTATTCTCAGTATTATCGCTAAAAAGATATCTACGTGTACAAATGATAAATTACGTGAGTATATAATAAAATTACACACAGCAACAGTCGCCTATTCTAAACTAACTTCATGTGTTTCATTTTATCTTAGTGATGGTAAAATATCCGACGAGGAATTTGCAACAATGATGAAAACCTATGAAGCATTCATAATCGCTACTGACGATAGCCAAAATGGAGAATTAAATAATAACAATAATAATAATGTCTGAGTCCTTGACAACGTCAAGAGAGTTACTTCAACAGATCGTCACTAATACGACTCCGTCAGAAACTACAATGATTTCTTTAAATTCGACCAATCCTGAATTTAGCGTTAACTTTCCAACCGCAATTCCTGCAAAAGAAATAGCGTTAGCGCAGCTTCGAGTTTATTATAGCTGGCCTAATATTAGATCAAAACCATTTGGTGGACAACAACCAAATAATTCACTAGTATTCGCAAATAAGAATAAACCTGATGGAACTCCTGATTGGCAAGTAGTTAGTATTCCAACTGGTAGTTATCAGATAGAACAGATCAACGATGAATTCCAGCGCAGAATTAAATCTATTACAGGAAAAGAATAAAAAATAAACAATTGGTGTATACGAACCAACATTATCGGCGGTGATTGAAATAAATTCCCCTGATTACCTCGTAGACATTTATCAAAGTTCGATTAGATCAGTGTTAGGATGGCCTGATATTCCCCCTATTTATAATGGAATTTCAGAACCAACTAAAAATGAATTTCTCACAACGGAAAAAAAATTCATTAAAGATCCAGAATATCGAAATGAAAATCCATGGTCTTATATATTATTTGAATTTGATCCAAGCGACGATAGATATTACTTTACTGATTTCGACGGTCGAAGTACCCCTAAGATAACTGGATCAGCATTTGATTTCGTCATAGAAGCGGGGGGGGGGGGGAATCGACAGATTGTTGATGGAAGATTTTTTAAAAGATTTTTAGATCCTCTTAGGCCTGAATACGATAAAACACTTAATGATTTAAGAAGTTTATTTATTTCATTATCTCAACATTATAGCAATGATGTAAAAAATCAGATAATCGTGTCAATAAAACATTTAAATAGGATCCTATATGATTTATACATCGCCAATCGAAGTATTATAAACGCTGCGAAAATAATCCTTACACTAATCGAGAACGTAAGCAATTATTTCTTGATCATTACAAAATAACAGAAGAAGATTTACAAACATTTATAATACCAGATTTAAATAACGCTGAAATGAAGAAAACACTCAACGATGTCATTGATGAATATTTCCCTAAAATATATGCAGCGTGGAGAAAAATAGTCCCACCACCGGTTATTCTTAAACATAACAACGATCCATACGGTGGAAGCCGTCATATATCGGCAGGCATTGTTAATATAACATCGACAATCGCACTGAATCTAGTATGCGATATAATTGATAGTAGTGACCACGTAGATCTTTCAAAATCTAACCAGGCCCAGCAAGGATATATATTATATTCATCAAGTATTCAAGCGCCACCAGGATGGCTCATTGTGTCTGAGCCAATAAATCAGGTCTACTTGCGTGTACATAATCCATTATTGTCAAGAATGAATTTCAAACTCACAAATCAAGATGGCAACATTGTGGACCTAAGAGGAGAAACGTTATATATTAATTTGTACATACGCTAGTAGAATGATGCCTGAGTAAATTTTGCAAAAAATCTATTTTTTTTACCTTGATCTTGACCTTGACCTTGACCTTGACTTTTGACCTTTTGCATGTATGTATGTATGTATGTATGTATGTATGTATGTATGTATGTATGTATGTATGTATGTATGGTTGTATGTATGTATGTATGTATGTATGTATGTATGTAACGTATGTATGTATGTATGTATGTATGCATGCATGCATGCATGCATGCATGCATGCATGCATGCATGTATGTATGTATGTATGTATGTATGTATGTACGTATGTATGTATGTATGTATGTATGTATGTAATGTAATTTATCAAAAATAATCAGTAGCATCCTAAGTGGTTACCCGTCACGGGGCCCCTTGATAGCCTTTGTGCCTTTCATGGGGTCCTTACATTGTTGTCTCTCTTATGACTGTTATGGGGCATCCCATGTTCTGTTTCTTTTGGCTAACATTCTTTCTGAATGTTTATTTGGGGGCCCTTCAATGGGGTAGAGAGCTCAGGCATGCTACTGATTATTTTAGGAGGCACCTTGCATAGACACATCCCCCGGCGAATTTCTAATCGAAACGAAACATTAGAAATTCAGAGAACTGTCTAGGCATTGCGGTTTCAATAAAAACCCCACCAAATCGCCCCACGGGGTCAGGTGCAAAAAGCACCTCACCACGTGGCGTGACGTGGTGAGGATTTTATTGAAACCTCAGGGGTGGTCCCCCCAATCTTAATAAAATTGGCAACCCCTGGACCAAATACCCACCCCCCGCGGTCATGGGAGCCGAACAGCAGAAGTTCAGTACCAGAGTCCCAACACTCGTGCACTGAGCTAACGACACTCGACTACATATATACGTTTGAGAAATTATTATATGGTTATCACACAATAGCATTAAATTTTCTGATTTTATAAATGGATCTAAATATTTATAATTTTATTAAGATATATAACCATTTATATGTATGAAACGATTAAAATATATCACCGTTTGTATATATCTTAATAAAATTACAAGCATGAAGACGAAAATAACTGCTGCGCCACAAATCCATGGAAAATCGATAAGCACATCCGTCTTAATGCACAAGTTGTTCTGTTTGAAAGCCTAGAACGAAAATGTATATGTATAATGGTGCACAGTATGATTGAAGATAATATACCGATCACTCGCACTGTACAGTTAAGTGCTTAAAGGGTTATTTGTACTGTACTGTGTGTCTTAATTACTTAAAGGATTATTTGTACTCTGAGCGTGCGTTTGAATTGGGTTTCATGTCCGTGTAAGTGTTTTTGCTTTACTGATGTATGTCGTTTTGTTATGCTTGTAAATGACGTTGCTTTTTTAGCGGCGACTGTTATCTAAGGGAACCTTGTTATTGTATTACGATATGTGTCTTAAGTTTACAGTGGAATTTAACAAACTTACAGAGATTCAGTTAATCACAGACAGACGGATACATTTAGTTGATGACAATACATTGGGCAAGGGAAATAATCGTTTAATTTACTCTGTGGAGTTACCTCGCTTTATATGTGCAATTGCTTAAAGTGAAAATTAAAAACTTGAATGTCAATTATTTTTTATTTTAAAGAAATAAATACATATATATATATGAACAATGAAAATATTGCTGATGTTATTTCTGCTATTAAAAAATTAAAACATGACGGAATAAAAATGTCCGATAATCTTGATCCTCAAAAAATTCTCTCTGACTTTGAATTATTGCAGCAAAGAAAATTCGAGAACAAATTCACATTACCTTCCAATTACAGATTCGTGAAATCAATTTATCAATCTATGTTAGAATCTTTAGCAATGGTGAACGACACACAAGTGAAGCTATTTGCACCTCTTGCACGCTCAATCGAAAAAATAAGGACTGCGTTGTCTCACGAGTACGAAAGAAAAAAAATGATAGACAATCGTGTAATGCAATTGAGAAAGATTATGTTATCTGATTCTGTCGAGAGTGAAAGTGAGAGCAGTGACAGTGAAGGTGGACCCCTGACTCTGTCAGGGACTGTAATTATGGCTAAACAAAAGCCTTGGCAAAATTGACAGAGTCGAACTATATACAGTAAAAATTTATTGTTTTGAAGAGTTATATGACATATTCAAATATTATCCGCTGATTATATTTTATTGAAAATGCAGATTTGGATGTTTTATTTGCAACAAATTGTACTGATTGTGGATGTGTGCCAAAATGTTTTGCAGCTGCACTAATTGATGGAAAAGTTATTTCTTGGTCTGTTTCTGTATTTATGGATTTAATAGCTCTTCTTGCAAACTTTTTACATTTTCCAGTATTTCCACGTCTAGAATTCTGACTCTGTGTTATAACTTGCAGATTAGATAAATTATTATTCTGGGGATCTCCATCAATATGATCAACTACAAGTCCATTTTCAACTACTCCACGAAAACATTCGAATATGAATTTATGTGAGAAATAATTTTTACCTCTACCAACACTGAATCTAAAATAACCAAATTTATCAAGATTACCGACTGGTTTTTTCAATCTGCAGTTCCTGAGAGTACCATCACGAGACGCTTCGTAGTTTTTGATGATCGGATGCGCTACAAATTCGTTTTGCTCCATTTATATAATAATATTATTTGTCTAAATTATTATTCTGAAATCTGGTCAGATAATCCTCTACGGTTTTTATAGGAGATTTACCTGACAAGGTATTTTTTTTGTCATAATATCGTTTTAATTCCCTGTATTTTTTTCCGCCACATTTTAGACATAACTGTGTTTTTCCTCTGACTCCAACACCGCATTGCACACATGGTTTTGGTCCTGTACTTCCATGTTTGATGCATTGCATGTGATTTCCGCAGTATTCATTTATACATGGTTTATCACAATGAGAGATATGACCAAGTTTAAGCCAAATACACTTGTTCCTGGTTTCAATCATTATATATATACAAAAATTCAATTTAAATATTTGTCTTAATTATAATAATGGAGGAATTATCGCAATTGAGCCCTCCCCTGCTAGATTTGATCTTGACAGACTATCAGAATATAAATTTAGTGTTTCGATGCAAGATCTAGCTTTAACAAATGCGGATATAGCTAAACGTATCCGTGAAGCCAAAAAGGAATTTCGTAATGATGGCGCTGCTCATGTATGGTCAACTTTCAGGATAGGACATATCGTTAATATGATGAACGACAAACGAGGAAAAGTAATTATTAATCACCTTGATAATCAAAAATATTTTATTTTAATAAAATTTATTGTAGAGACAGATGACGATATCTGGATTATTCGTGATAAGCGTGATCCAGTCCGTGTGCAGTCGGGAAGCAATATTGTTCTCTTAAATAACAGATCCAAACCTGGAATACTTACTGGTATTGATAAGCCTTACTATGTACAAGATTATCCTGTGACTGCGGTTGTCTACGCAATATATTCGCTAAATGATAAACCTAATGTTGCGGATCTCAAGCCGATGAAAATATCAAGAATAAACTGTGTAGCTGAACGAGTTACAGAACATTTTACAAATGCGATACGTGGTAATGGCTTAACAGATTTAAGACGTAAAAAAATAAACACATGGGCAGAGGCGGTTAAAGATACCGGAGCGTCTATCAAAGATGTCGCTGAGCTAGAAAAGAAATTAAAATTCCCAATAACAGTAAAAACGCTAACCGGAGAGATTTTATATAAATCGAAATATGAATCAAGAGGGGCTCCAATAACAATAATCGATCATAACGCGCATGCATGGACTATGGCAGTAACTATATTTCCACGAGATAGAGCGGTTAAATTTTATGATGGTGATATATTTGATTTTATCAGAAATATTAGTAAAAGTGACCCTGTGTCTGTTTGGTTATTTCAAAGTTCAGAGCACGATTACGATCAGTTTGTACGGCCTAACGGTGATATTTACCGTACAGAATATCTTCATGAAGAAATGGAACATCTTGCACTGAAATATACCTCTGATAATGTCATAGTTGGACAATTACTGAATAACTGTTTTACCGTACCATCGGTTGCTGCCCATTTCGCTCAGGAGAAAAATTCATGGAAAACGACACGATCAGAATTCCTTGAAGATATCAAAAAAAGTTGTATAGAATATGGACACGGTGGATTATGGAATACCAAATACGATTATAGTGATGTTATCTCAGTTGATATGGCTGCATGTTATCCTGGGAGTTTTCTTGGATATGGAGAATGTTCTAAATACTTTAAGAAACTCGGACATCCTACACATGAGATGACCAGGGTTGCAATAAACGGACCCCTTCCCCAAGGACCAGATTTTGACCTAACAGGATTTGCTTATGTAGAATCATTCGAGTTTAGAGAAGATCTCCATGCGATTACTTATGTTTGGTTTGGAAGACATTTTTCAGAAAAATGTTGGGTTCCGATAGTACTATTGCGGTATATGCTTGATGCTGGATTTTTAATATCGTTGAGGGTAACTGAAGCAATTATATCGTATAGTTCACAGAAGCAAGTTTGGTTACCAGAACCGGATAGATTTAGTGTCGATGATGCCAGGAAAGAATTCCCTGATATTGATGAAGATCATGTCATTAAAATAAGTAAATGCAGGAACGAGCATGATGAAAAACTTGCAAAAGATCTTGGTAGAAAGATAATCGGTAAGTTTACTCAAGGCGGTTCATACGATTATAAACGAGTGTGTACAAGATTGATTATGGACGACGCTGAACTAGATTTTATAATCGCTGATACAACGGAGAAAAACACATAAGTCGATGTAATGCTTATTTATCAGATGGAACAAAACTAGGTACCATTGTGAGCTACCTTGATGGCGACTCACCACAATTTACTCATTTAAGATCTTCGATGTTAGCTTATGTTTCGATAAACCTACTATCGATGATAAATAGATTTCCTCGTCACGCTGTCAGAGTCGCTACGGATTCATTTTATATACATAAAAAATATAAGGATTTATTAAAACCGCTACTCGGTGATGGTGAATGGGGGACATGGAGGATAAAACAAGAAAATATACTTAGTTATTCTGAATCTGCCGATGTTGAAATTAAGGAAATATATTACAGAAATAATAATCAAGCATCAAAATCATCTGCACCATCTGTGTACGATCCTGTGGCTAGACATAAGACTGTTTATCTTAATGGGTGTGGAGGGTCAGGTAAAACAACTCGTGCGATTAATTTATTTATGAATAATAGTTCAGATATAATTGTTTTGACACCTACACATAAACTTGCTAGAGAAATAAAAGAACGAGGAGTAAAATCATGTACATATCATAGTTTCTTTAGATGGTGCGGAGACACGTGGACTCCTGAGCGAATGGGTGAAAAATATATACCTAAGTATATTATATGGGACGAGATATGTACGGTGTCGTTAGAAACACTAAAAACATTTCTTGAATGGTTATTGACAAAGAATACTGCTGTGATTATGTGTGGCGATCATGGTCAACCACCACCCTTTGTTGGACAGTCTCCACATGAATGGCTAAAGAATAATGTAGATTATTATGAAGAAATACATGATGACCATAAAGCTATTGATGAGCCGCTGAAAGAGTTTAAAAGATTAATCAGACTACAGCCAGATAAAATACAATGTGAGATAATGCGTAAAGTAATTCCAGAGACAACTATGAATGATTTTTGGACTTTATGGAGCCTGCTGATTTGATAGTCGCCAAGTAGAAAGATAGTTCGTGATGAACTGCAAAAGAAATTATTTACGTTACATAAAGAAAAGTTTCCAACGTTACCTGTACCTTTGTGTTATCGCCCAGCAGATACTCGACGACAGAATATTGAAGTTGAAATACCAGGTGGAGACGCTGAAAATGTCCGAGTACAAAATCTTGTACTGAATGACATTGTTTTGGTTGCCATTGATGTTGTTGAGAGCGCATTAAACATGGAAAAATCACCGTGGATGTTAGGATACGCTATAACGATTCATTCGTCACAGGGATTAACTATCTCTGATACAAATATCTGGATTGTAGATGATCGTATCGAATGGTCAAACTTAGTCTATCTTGCAGTATCTCGTGTTAGAAGAATAACTCAACTACATAGGGTTATTATAGATTACGTGATAACTGAGGAAATTACTAATGACGCTGCTGTAATAAATAAAAAATTAGCTGGTTATAAACAATGTGACAAAAAAAATAAGCGTGACTTTGATATTGATACTGAATTTATTATAACACTGAAGCAACTACAGAATAATCATTGTGCAAGCTGTAACACAATAATGTTATGGCAATATTCGAATAACAATCCAAGACAATTTACCGTAGACAGAATTAATAGTGATCTTGGTCATACACGTGGAAATGTGATGCTGACCTGTCTTGAATGTAATCGACGCCGGGGTGCTAATTTACATAAGTGAACGTGGTGGTAATTGTGTATCTGCAGGAATTACTTGTAATTGTTCACGTACAAATCCACGCTGAGGGGCAGTAGAATCTAGTCTGTAGATTGCAGGTCTTCCAGTGGATCTAACCACGCTAGAAATTGTATGTGTGGTCACGCTCCAGATAGGGTCAGTAGCTCTTTTTTTCCCACCCTCAAGCTCCCCTGGTTCGTATAAATATCTCACAGTTACATTACCTAATACTGGTTGTTCACGGCGTTGTACGTTATCGCTACGAGGTATATATTTTTTTGTTATTGCATTAGAAGGTTTCATGGAAGTTGCACGAGTAATTTCATTATTTAGCGCAGATATCACACTTGGTAACCTTGCAACCCATTCACGAGATCGTTCACCCGACTTAAAGTCAGTAGATATTTCCTTTGCGTATTGATATCCAAATAACCGCTCAGCAAGTGTTCGATTAAATCGTTCAACAATTGCTTGATCACAATGAATTTCGGTATGTCCTCGTCTGATTTTAACGTTATGTCGCTTCATCAAAGATAATACTGCACCAAGAAATTCTTTGCCAGGATCAACTTGTAATAACTGTGGCCATCGTAGACCACCACGTTGATAAATTCGCTCAAACGCAGATGCAACTTCAGATGCTGTCTTTGTTGATAATGGTTCCGCTTCTTTATATCTACTTGCAACGTCAACAACAGTCAATGCGTATTTGTACGTGCGTGATTTTCGTCCACGTGTTTTAACAGTATCATGTGGTAAAAACAAAATATCTGCTTGATGAACTTCATTGGGGATGCTGACATCAAAATGTGCGTAATGAATTTTTTTAGGTGGTGGTAGATAGATTTGCCATATTGCCTGTCGTACTAACCATGATGCAGCAACATTACGTGAAACTTTTGCTGCTTCAGCAAGTTTACTGATTGCTGCTTTACCTCTCCAATATCCTCTCGGGGAATAATAAATGGATTCCATTATAATAGTTATATAATTAATTACCAGCCCCTAACATTATTTTACTTTTCATGGCGGATTTTACTAGAAAACTAGCGAGTTTTTCTCTGAGAGATTTATTAGGTATAGCATTTAGCGCATGAATCAATTTCACATCTGCGAGATGCCGCTGCTGCAAATCTTTACTTTTATAAGCAATATCATGAACATGACATGCTTGATCAATCTTATTTACTGGATACTCTCCGGGTCTTGGTTGATCTTGATCATCAAGTCGGATATCAAGTCGAGTTCCAGGACCACAGTAATTATATCCAGGAAGGTGTTTCTCACCGGGGTATTTGGCCCACGGAACTCCTGGCAATTTCCCTAACGATGCGGCTATATCACCACCACGCACTATTTGCGACGCAGAAATAAATTTATATTTTTTTGTACCACATTTTGCACATTTACCCGTAATTGCACGTCTTTTACTTTTTGTTGTTATTGTCGTTAATCCATGGTATCGGTAGGTGCTCTGCATCGAACACAATATAAACTCATATTATTTATTATATGGATATAATTGATTTCTCTGCGACACGAAAACAAGAACCAGTAAAGCACCATCCAGCGCTTCCGAATTCCATTAGAATGATTATAATAGGTCCATCTGGATCAGGTAAAACGCAATTATTACTTAATCTGATAATGAGATGGCTAAAGTGGGATAGGTTATATTTGGTAGCACCATCTGTAGATCATCAGCGGTGTTATGGGGTACTTAAAGATTTTGATGAAAATGCAAAAGTGTTAAATGAAGACAGTGATGTTGTTGACTTTATTACTGATATTGATGAAGCGCCTTCTGTAGATGACTTAGATGGATTCATTAATAACCTTGTAGTATACGATGATGTGATGCTGGACAAACAATCTAATCCAGCTAGAATATTTTCTCGAGGTAGACACAAGAATACAGATGTTATATACGTCACTCAGCGTTATACACAAATACCTAAAGTGATAAGAGACAACTGCAATATTTTAGTAATGTTTAATGGAGTAGATAATTATACTTTACAGAATATTTATTATACTTGGTGTTCAGGGGATATGGATATAATGAAGTTCAAAAACTTTTTTGCTCAAGCACAAGCTGTTCCATTCGGATTTATAACAATAAATTTACATGATCCAAGATCCAGATATCGTATAGGTCTGGATAAAATCTTTGGTTAATTCATAGCAGCAGGAAGGGTGAACGACAAAAATTAATTGACCCGGCGAGTAAACTAAACGCACTATAACATAAAAAACAAAAGTCAAAATAAAATAACAAAAATGAGCTAACCCAAAAGATTTATTATCCGTTTTTTCAAACTATACGGTAATAATAAAAGTTTGGAGGTTCGGTTTAGCGTCATTAACCTTGTTTTCAGCCTTCGTAGGAACCTTTATTTTTGTAAAATAAGGTCTCTACAACTTTGTAGGGTTCACCCTTCCTGCTGCTCTACCAGTAATATAAGAATGTCAAGTCATGATGTACAAGTACTGGTATTCTAGGTCTCATCTCACTGCCTCTACCAGTAATATAAGAATGTCAAGTCATGATGTACAAGTACTGGTATTCCAGGTTTCATCTCACTGTCTCTACCAGTAATATAAGAATGTCAAGTCATGATGTACAAGTACTGGTATTCCAGGTCTTATCTCACTATTTCTACCAGTAATATAAGAATGTCAAGTCATGATGTACAAGTACTGGTATTCTAGGTTTCATCTCACTGTCTTTACCAGTAATATAAGAATGTCAAGTCATGATGTACAAGTACTGGTATTCTAGGTCTCATCTCACAGTCTCTACCAGTAATATAAGAATGTCAAGTCATGATGTACAAGTACTGGTATTCCAGGTTTCATCTCACTATCTCTACAAGTAATATAAGAATGTCAAGTCATGATGTACAAGTACTGGTTGGTATTCTAGGTTTCATCTCGCTGTCAAGTTATGATGTATGAGTACTGGTATTCTAGATTTCATCTCACCATCTTTCAGTGGCGTAGCGAGGGTACATAGCGCACGGGGACAAAACATAAACTTGGCACCCCCTTTGAATGCATCTGAGATAACGAATAGTTGTATTTTCCTCATTTTGGCGCCCCTGTCACATGGCGCCTGGAAACAACTGTCCCCCCGCCTGCCCTCCCCAAGCTACGCCACTGCCATCTTTACCAGTAATATAAGAATATCGAATCATGATGTACAAGTACTGGTATTATAGGTTTCACCTGTCTCTACCAACAATATAAGAATGTCAAGTCATGATGTACAAGTACTAGTATTCTAAGCATCACCTCACTGTCTCTACCAACAATATAAGAATGTCAAGTCGTGATGTACAAGTACTGGTATTCTAGGTCTCATCTCACTGTCTTTACCAGTAATATAAGAATGTCAAGTCATGATGTACAAGTACTGGTATTCTAGGTCTCATCTCACTGTCTTTACCAGTAATATAAGAATGTCAAGTCATGATGTACAAGTACTGGTATTCTAGGCCTCATCTCACTGCCTCTACCAGTAATATAAGAATGTCAAGTCATGATGTACAAGTACTAGTATTCTAAGCATCACCTCACTGTCTCTACCAACAATATAAGAATGTCAAGTCGTGATGTACAAGTACTGGTATTCTAGGTCTCATCTCACTGTCTTTACCAGTAATATAAGAATGTCAAGTCATGATGTACAAGTACTGGTATTCCAGGTTTCATCTCACTGTCTCTACCAGTAATATAAGAATGTCAAGTCATGATGTACAAGTACTGGTTGGTATTCTAGGTTTCATCTCACCATCTTTACCAGTAATATAAGAATATCAAATCATGATGTACAAGTACTGGTATTCTAAGCATCACCTCACTGTCTCTACCAACAATATAAGAATGTCAAGTCATGATGTACAAGTACTGGTATTATAGGTTTCACCTCAGTCTCTACCAATAATATAAGAATGTCAAGTCATGATGTACAAGTACTGGTATTCTGGGTTTCATCTCCCCATCTCTACCATTAATATAAGAATTTCAAGTCGTGATGTACACTTACTGGTACTGGTAATCTAGGTTTCGTCTCAGTATCTCTACATTTCAGCCATTGCACAAAAATATTTACCAGCCAATGAACTTGTAGAACTTTGAAATCAATATGCAGTGAATCCTCAAATCATTCTGTTTCAAAAGCTAATTAGTTCCACATCAATGCCTTTATCTTCAAAGTTACAACTCAGACACAACAAATGAGTACCTTCCCCCCGACCCCAAACTTGTCAACAGGACTGTGACCCTCCCATCATGATACATACCATATTTCATCTCTATTTCTTCTCAGTTTTCATATGTGATATGTGCCACACCCTTGAGTCCTTATGTAAATGTGACATGTGCCACATCCTTGAGTCCTGATGGAAATGGGACATCTGCCACACTTCAACTCTTGGTTTAAGTGTGACACATGCCACACCCCTGAATCATGATGTAAACATGACATGTGCCACATCCATTAAGTCCTTATGTAAATGTGATGTGTGCCACACCCATGAGTCCTGATGTAAATGTGACAAGTGCCACAACCTTGATTCCTTATGTAAATGTGATGTGCTACACCCCTGAGTCCTTATGGAAATGTGATGTGCTACACCCTCGAGTCCTGATTAACTGTGACATGTGCCACATCCTTGAGTCTTGATATAAATGTACACTAATATACACAGTGCATTTATTAGTAGCTCAAGTAAAAAATGTAAATAACTGTGATTCATAAATGTAAAGTTTCATATAAAAAAAGGTTGGCACACAGTTACCACCAGAGAGACTGATTCAGGTACCAACACTCACACCCCACTCCCAAAACATTATTTGCTGCAGGGTGTAATGACTGTCAAAATTCCGTAAAATACAGATGGGCAAATGGATGAATACATATTTTATGTTCCAAGTCAAATATAAAGAGAGAAACTATGAGATGGGTGGCATGGGTATAAAAAAAGATAAAAAGACAATTCATATACATGTATGTCTATTTATGGCATCAAAATAACGTGAGTATCATCCATTCATAATCAGAATAAACATTCATTACAGAATGAACTGACAGCTGATTGAAAAATCACAATGATACAATAATATCTGGAAAATAATAATAAATACTGACAAAAAAGTTAATGACATTGATTTTCTATTATTTTAATATTGTATTAAAATATTTGTTATATTTCACAGAACAAGTTCTCTTCACAAAATGTAAAGTGAAAGAATGCATGAACATACCAAATGAAACATTGGCTTGAAAGCTGCTAGTGACTTCACAACACTGGTCATGCTTTGTTAAACAGTTGCCAGGTCCTTCAGCATGCTTCCTTGGAATTAAAGTTTCAAACACGTTTCTAAATGAGACTTGAAAGTAATTGCAAAAGTTGCAATTTTAAGCTGATCCAATCCAAAATCAAACAGGTGAGTATTCACAATGTATTGGGCCATTCCAGGGGCATTTTTCATTGATGGAAAGATTCATGGCATAATGGGCCATTCCATGGGCATTCTTCCATTGATGGAAAGATTCATGGCATAATGGGCTATTCCATGGACATTTTTCCATTGATGGAAAGATTCATAGTATATCAGGCCATTCCATGGGCATTTTTCCATGAACAGAAAGGTCCAAGAACTTAAAATAGCAAGCTGAACAGAAAAATATATGTACAGTATTTCATACACAAAGTAGTTAGTCAAGGTTGTAGGATCATAATCTGCTGAACATATCACAGTATGTTCAAAGGTCAAAAACTACTTTCTCTGTCCACCTGTCCAACTTTATCCACAAATAAATACTAGAATGACCATATCAATAAAGAATTACTAACAAGGTTCAGTGAAACATTATTTACTGCCTTTATTTGAGTTATGGCTTTGCTCAAAAGATTTAACTTCCACTGATGCATTGCTGCCACCACCCACATCAGCAACATTATTTCTCATTTTTTTCTCCTATAAAATAAAAAGGGACATTTTTGTGAAGCTCTTCAACATACATGCAAGTCATTCAACTCACAACTGGAGAACGTGTCAAGTCTGCTAATTGTCAGAAGCATGAAAAATTAGCTGATGATAAGAAATAATGAAACATTTAGGTAGTAAGAATTAGGACTAATTAGTTTCCTATGCTATCAATGTCAACTTCTAGTTTCTGGGGAATTTATTCAGCAGAATTTTCCTAAATCATAATTCAAAAGTTATTTCCATATAAAGAAGAAAAACAAGTCTTCAAACATCAATGATATTAAAATTCTACATGGACCATATACAAAGTTTTAAAATCAATTATAATAATGAGGTAATTAAAAAATTTTTAACAAAAAATGCACACATTTTCCCAACATTTACACCTCTGTACATGTAACATTTGAGTTTTTAAAGTCTTGCAAAATATTATGAATTTCTTATTCCAATTCAGAACTCGTGTAAAGTATACAATTTAAAGGTCATTCTCAAAGATTTCTGAAGGAACATTACCATAAACAGCGTATGATATACAGCAATTCTGAAATTCTAATGGCTCTTGTCAGACTTTTTTTCCCCAAACATTAACGTGACAGCCATATAGTTGCAAAATTTAACATAACAACATTAAAGGAGATGTAATAAGTTGGGATAAAAAGAAAACATGACATACATACATAAACTATTAAATGCAATGGAATACAATATTTTCAGCTCTGGATTTGCAGCCACTTTAGTTCTAGTATTATCCTTCCATGATTAAGGGTTTCCTCTTAAATAAATTATTCCTTGAAAACATTTTTTCTGCCATAAAACTACACTACAAAATTTCACCCCAAACCAGTATTTTATTCCACTCCAATGTTTTAAAAAATATTAACTGACAACAAGTCGACTAGCTACCTCAAAAAATATGTGTCACCTATAAAACTGGCATTTCCATTAAAGTCTGGTTGTGGAGTTTTATTTGATCAAGCCTCACTGCTAGTATCTCTCTTTCTTTATCTGGGCCTAGGTTTTTCCTCTAACCATACCATGTGCTGATACACCACTGCACATGACATTTCATATGCTGTCTACTGTACAGACCCTGGGGGTCATCATGAAATGGTTGTTTCTTTTTTATAAGTCCACAAGATGAGTTTACACACCTCTTCTGTCTTGTGTCTTATGGAGTGCTGAAATAATTATTACAATACAATAACTAAACAGACTTAGGCAGGTACACATCTACTGATTGTCCAACAAAAAAAACCAATGTGTGTACCCCGCTTAGTTATCTCTCCATTAATTTTAGCAACATCTTTACTGACTGTCCGCCAAAGAAACAATCTGCAAACTAGACTTGGTGACAGCTAAATTTTTCTTTGTCAAGGTATTTATCTGGCAGTACAATGGAAAAACAAATGAAAGACAAGTTGATAAAATGATATTTAAGAATTCCTATGACAGATTCTGGATGTTCAAAGTATTTACAAGTCTCAGCCTTTGATTTACTGGACATGTCCAGAAAATACAGGGTATTTCAGGAAGTCAGGTAAAATACAATATCTTAAGATGACTTATACACATGTAGATTTAAACAAGATACACTGATTATAACATATTAATGATTAATGTATACCATTATGATTTTTACTTTACAGAAATATCAATAATGACTTTATATGCATAAATATGAAACAAATTCCTACACAAAGAAGAAACGTACAATCTACATTATGAAACCAAACTTGTTAAATGTTAAAATCAACCTTCTCTTTTCATCTCTGTATATTAGTCTAACCAGTTCTGCAGAACACTGTATCTAAGCTGTGAATGATATTACAAATATGCAATGAGAGAGAAACAAACTTCAGGCATATACAAAAATCATGCGAGTTTTCTTCCAAGTTGGATATGGTAAAAACGATAGGCATGTATGCCTAGTGGAAAATATGATTTTTGACATACAAACCACAGACATGGTTGTGTTTCAAAAAACACAATTCTCAGTAATCTTAGTTACAAACCCAAAGAATTTCTTGGCACCATGATACATGCCCATAACCAGTATAAACAATGAACCAGTCTCACTTAATGCTCATGGAAACCATCACCTTGGGACAGTTTATACAGTTGATTGTCCAAGAGGAGATTAAAAAGTTAAGTCAATAGAAGATAAATAACCATACCTGCAGAATAATAAACTGACCAACAATAGTTAGGGTGTGGTTGTGTTATGAATCCTTTGTGGCAGAACCCATTAGACTAATCAGCATAGATACAATAGATGAAGCGAAGCAGCTCTACTTGTTCGAAGTTAGGAAACTCAAAGAGATGTGTTTAGATGAAACAAAGTCATCTTTATTCAAGATTAGTGTCTATTTCATGACCAAAAGTAATTTTCTTCAATGCTGTATTTTATTCCATTTTTATGTTGACAGCTTTAATAATGTGGAAGTATGATTAATTTTTTACAGCAAAATGTAAAGATGTAGCTCCGGTTCAGGGAAGGATAAGCCAGTGGCAAAGCCCAGCAAAACTAAATTTTAAAATTCCCAGCTGATGGAGTTTGACTTTGTGAAAGCACAGCAGCAATGGATCTCATTTTATTCTTTTGCACATACTACAAACACCATAATGACATTAGGGATTAACCTTTTAATTATGGGGTGGGGTAGAGGTTGGAATTTGCTTTAAAAACGGGAGTTTTTTTCTGATTTACCTCATCAATTTATTTTAACTAATATTATGTATTATTATTAGTTCTTTTTTTCCTACAAATCTGAGCAAGAATATTTTTCAAGCTAATTGATGGCCAAAGTATTTTTCCAAAAATCCCAAGCCAAGCAACAGAAAACTAAATGGTCTGTCCCTAAGTCATTCTGGAGTGTACACTATCCAACATCATAGTAACATCACCCAGAATTGAGACAAAGTGTGAAGCAAAGCTCAATTCCAAAAATAGGTAACATGATGAACCATTCTAACTACCATATATACTTGCTTATGAAGTCCAACTGCAACTGCACAGACCCAGATCTGCTATCTGCATAATGTGCCAGCAGATCTGGGTCTGTACAGTTTGTTAGGAGTAATCAGTAGAACAAACAGCACAGACCCTGATCTGCAGGTGCATTATGCTATGGCAGATCAGGATCTTTGTTGTTGCTGTTTGAATCGACTTAAAAGTGAGTATATATTATGGTTTATAAATATTGTGGTCATTGACTGTTTCATACTCCCACACAGTAATGAAGATGGAGAAAGACGACTTTCTATGCCAAGATGAACTCTAATGACACTTGCATCACCTTTACCCCCCCCATGAACCACTGACAGTAGGTAAGATAATGTCTAGTTAAGACAGTATTCCAATGGATTTTGAAGACAAAAAAGGGTTTATTTTTTTTAAATTTAATGTTGTAGTCGTAATTATGTGAATGTGTTTACATGTCTGTGTGTGTGGTGATATCTGACAATGCCAAGTCTTCCAATCATTTTCTGCCTGAAAACGTATTACATGCTTTAGACAACACATATTTTATTTTCTTTTATTTTTCAAATTTGAATTTCCAGTAATTTTCTGTACACTTATATAAGCAGACATCTTGTTATCAACTGTATGTCAAACTGTCAGATCATACATACTGACCATTTTTGGGACCTCGAAGCAAAGAACCTCCAAAACAAAAAAGACTGTATGGGAGGTTGGCAAATATGGGTATGCTGAGGACGTCAGATCAAGATGTATTCATATGTCATATCAAATGACTTCCTATTAAAAAACTCAACATAAAACAGAATGTATTTTTGTATTTATTGCATACCTGCTCTTTTATCCTTCCCAAATATCTATAGTCCGACTGAAATCCATAATAAATTGGGACTTACAGAGATCAGATTTGGTGCATCTGAGATTATCATTGTATCAACATTGGTGAAAACAACTAAACAGTTTACAGCCTGGGAGTCCAATATGAAAATATGGATTACAGATCTATATTGAACACCATAATAACCATGAGGTTTGTTATAAACATTATTATGATACTAAAAATACATACAGCTAATGTAGGAGATTCACAACTTGAAAAAGGAAATCTTAATGTACACCCCATACAGGTTTGGGGATGCAAAAAAAAATGAATCTTAATGCACACCCCCTACTGGTTTGGGGATGCAAAAAAATGAATCTTAGTGCACATCCCCTACAGGTTTGGGATGTGTCAAACAGAAACAAAAGAACCTTAATGTACACCTCCTACAGGTTTGGGGATGTCAGATAGGCCTGATGTGCCCTATTGCATGTCATAAAAGTTAACCAATGGACACAGGAGCCCTGTTGACCAAGTGGTCAGTGTACTGTAGTATAACCAAAAAGATGTTGTTTTTGAATCCTACCAACAAATTAGCCTAGGCTGGCCAATGTGTTGCACTGCAGATCAAGGTAGGTTATTCCAAATGCCTAGGCGCTATATAGCCTATTTGTGTTGCTGTGCCATAAAAACCAAACCAAACATAATGATATTGCCATTACTGGATAAGACAAGAAACCCTAGCATGTCATCTTTAGGGATATAGTAATCCAATTATATCACAGTTTTACATGAATACAGAGACTGATGCAGAACATATAATTTTTAAAGACACTGAATCTTAATGTTAGCAGCAATGCTATGACTGTCAGAAAGTGGTACTTATGTCTATTTACTGGCATGAAATAATGAGTATTTACTAAAAAAAGATGTGGATGTTTATCAGCCCTATTCATGCAATCTATAGATTCAGAGTGGCTGCAATTGTACAAAAAATATGCACCAATATATTAATACTTCAAAGATATAAATTAAAATGTATGCACCTTATATACTGATAACCAAAAGAATAAAATAAAATGTGATCTTGGAACACAAATGTCCAGCCTAAAAATGACCTTAATGCCAGGTGTAGCAGGTGAATGGACATAATGGACAAATGGATAGACAAGGGTAACAATATATGCTCCTACCAGATTCCTAGTAGGATACAACAAAATTAGGGTCATGGTCTCTTGGGTCTATGCTCAAATGAAAAACCTGGACATCATCTGTCTCTCATAAGAGCTGACAAAGCAGGCTTGCTTGTGCAATCCAATGTAAACTTTCTCCAAACAAAATATCATGTTAATTTTCCCTATTTTATTACTGTCTGATAAAAATTCTTTCCACAAATAAGGTATAAATATAATGCACAGATCTCACTCATTATTGATCTCATCCGCACAGATCTCACTCATTACTGATCTCATCCAAGATCTTCTTAATATTAACTTATTTAACAAGTCTTATTAAAATCAGATGAAAGAATAATCGTTAAACAGGAAACAATCTCAGCCAATCAGATCCAAGATCACATCATTACACCTAATTCTTCCTCATTATTGAACTTGCCCAAGATCTTGTGCATATTCCAATTCTGATCAAAACTGGATCCAAAAAGTTGGGCTTTAGTTTGGTAATAAATAATTCTTCACAGCTGCACAATGTACAATGAATGACCATACCAGACAAAGAAGCCACCTAAAAGTGACCTCCTTGTCTGTCTTTATCACTAATATGGGCTTGATAAACAAGACAATGTAACTTCAGTTAATGTACAACTTCTGCAACCATCAATAAATCTCACAAAAGTGTATTTGTTGTACATTAACAATGAACAAATAATGACTGGTTAATAATTTGTAAAAACTATGAATTCACTACAATATCAGCAAGAAACATGAATTTGCAAATAAGAAAACAGGTAGGAAAACATTTTACAACAAAGCAACTAAATGAAGTTTACAAAACTGTAAAAGACCTCTTAACACGATCATGTATTGAAAATACTGATGCTACTACGTTGACAAAAATTAATGGGAGTTAACCTGCAGGATACAGATAGTCATGTTATTGGTATATGATCAAATAAGCAAACACCAATATCCCTGTCATGTTATTAGTACATGATCAAATACGCAAACACCAATATCCCTGTAATTTCAATGATAAATGTTTCAAATATTTTATTCTCTTATCTCTCAACACAGGTCTAATTTTTTATAAAAATCATAAAATATATTGAGAAAATATTTAAGCAATTACCTTTGACAAATATTTTCTACTGAAATGATTCTGCATTGTTTCAAGTGCTGCACAGATGCTATCAAATTATCACAAGGGAGGTAACCCCTCCAAACATTTTCTCAGATTAAAATCTGCTCTAAGTCTTGACATAACTTCACTGGAATGTCAAAGTCAAAAAGCCAGAAAAGTTATAGCAATTGTCTTATTACTGAAATTAATGTCAGTTTTAATAACACAGCATGATATCATCTCTGAAGGGATTGAAAACCAATAACCAGCACAGTACCATGTATAAAGCCCACCCAATATACTCAGTACAGACCCAATCTACAACTGCAGCATAATGCAGTGGCCTAATCAGGGTCAATGCTTTTCCTAGCTGAATGACCAACATACACTAGTACATATGGATTTTCAAATGGGAATAAACAATGTTGCATAGAAACGAAAACTGCAGTTTCAAACAAATACTTCTTTTAACTGGGAAAAAGAAACCATGCACATTTAAAAATGTTGGAACATTTGGTAAATTAAGTACAAATTAAGTGCAAAAGACAATAACCTGAAAAAGTCTTGTAGAACATTATGAAAAATTTGTAAACAACTTCTAAAAGCTGTAAATTTACTGTATCTACCTTGATCTAGACTGCATATAAGCATCATCTAGCTTAGAGCACTCTACCCATAATAAATTAACAATTAACTATTTGTTACGACTAATAAGTTTTGTTTTATTCATATCATTTTAATAGCTATGGATAGTATAAATAAAGACCCTATCAAAAACATCATAGAGGGTGGTTGAGTGGTCTAAAGCACTCTCCATTACAGGTCACTGCTGTCTCACCTCTGTCTGTGTGGGTTTGAGTCTTGAGCCTGGCCAATGTGGGTATATTAGAAAGTTTGCCAGTAGCTCCCTGTGGATCAGTGGTTCTTTCCAGTGTTTTCCCAGGTTCTTCCTCCACTAGTTATACTGGCCACCATGCATAGCATATCTTGTGCTAAAAAATGGCATGAAACCTCATAACAACACACACAATATACTGGTTTACTGAGGTATTTACTTCTGGTTGTACATACTACAGTACTTTTTGCTGTACTAGTCCTTCAGTAGTTTCCATCAGTAAAAGATGTTAGATCATCATTTTTAAAGTTATTTACTAGTGGATGTTTAAAGTTATTTACTAGGGGATCTTAATATGTTAAGGACATGTATTCCTTTTCAAGACTGCGAATCAGCCATAGATTTTTAAGACAGCAGCAGTTTTCTGTTTGAATTTTAAGTAATTTCTATAGTCAACTAAGTATTTTCTCATTTGTCGAGTCAGTGTGTTTTATGTTTACTAGCTACATATGTAAATGATCTATCCAGTCAGCTAATCACACTGGTTTGTGTTGTCATCCTACACACAAGTCAAGAGCTTGAATTAACAAGCTCATTACTTTTTTGTTTTGGCTTTAAGCCAACTTTTTATTGAATACAAGTGGCATTCTTCACTGGTTGGTAGATCTCATTTAATAAAAATAGCGTTACCATTTCAAAACAAATATTCAACAGAACATATCATTCCTGCACAACATAATGCAAAATCTGTATTATATCCAACTTGCTGGGGGACCCGATGACCAAGTCATCTAAGGCACTCACCTTCACATCTCTCCCCTGTCCATGTGGGTTCAAGTCTTGGTTTGACCAATGTCAGTATGTGAGAAAGCTTGCCAGTAACTTCCTGTGGGTAGGTGGTTCTTCATAGAATCTTCCTCCACAAAGTATATACTGGCCACCATGTATGACTTATCATCTGCTAAGTATCAAGTTAAACTCCAAATATCACAATCACATACCCGCCTTACAAATGCCACCGCTGTTATTTCTGGAAAAGTGATACCAATATTTGAACCTTTGTTGATGCAGGTGAAACAGAAATGTTACACAAAGGAGTTTTCACTTTAGTATCAACTCAACTTTTCTATTCTCATAACTTCTCCACAATTTTAAAACATACCATCAACAGCAATTTGAGAAAAAATTATGTTGAGAAAATTAGGTTATTGTAGTATCATTTATTTTTGAAGGGATCAAATTTTTGTGGTTTTGTGAGAAAAAAAGAAAATTTTCATGGGTACTTAAATTCATGATTTTTCCTGTCAAAGTTGCATATCAGAAGGCATATACCCAAAATAATACAAAAATTAAAACTATGCCAATGCAAACTGCAGTCATCTGAATGTTTAAAAAAATATTACCACATGTATAACCACAAATCAAAGTCCTTTCAAGTCCAATACTTACAAGGTGTTTTGGTCCAAGTGAATAACATCACTGAAGTGGATGTAGCCAACAACACTAAAACTCCTCTATGAGCACAAACAAACCACCTGTCACGATCTCAAGATCAATCACTTAAACTGTTTATTCATTTGATTGCTCAATGTCAACAGGAGCTGATGCCAACAAAGTGTGGAGATGCTAATTAAATTGAAAGACAGCTTAATCACTCCTTTGTTTGTGCCTTGCTTGTGTAAAGAACTTCAACCACTAGACTCCGACAGATTGTACCCAATTATTTGTGGTTTTGAGACAGCTGGACTCGTTTAATTCAGCACTTTGGGGATTATTGACCTGACAAGTATTTCTGTATACCATAAGACTTGAATTGAAACAATGTTGATATGGTGGCCATGTCCTAAAATCAGTGAAGTGTGAGCTTCAATAGTCTGCTCTAATTAGTGTGTATACTACTGTTTCATTAATTATAGTCCTTCAAGCATTGTTCTGTTATTTTAGAGGCTTGTTCCTTTGGATTAAGAATGCATGGAAAATATCAAATGTGCTTTCAGGTGGATTCAAATTTTTCAGCAACAGTTGCATTCAAATGAAGGATCTATTTTTTAAACAGGTTTTCAAATTAATTTTCATATTGTTTTTTTTATTATTCTTTCTTTCATTTTCAGTATTAGTTGTGTTTGAATACCTTATGCTTTTCTTATTTCTCTCTATCCTTATTTATCTCCTATCAATTTAAGGCAGTCAAGTACAAATTACAGCTACCAGATACCTTATCATAACATGTGCATTGGAACAATATAAAATTTAATTATTTTTTCAAAAGGTTAAAATAAAAAAAAAACATTTACAAATATTTTATCATCAGATTATAGCACTGACATTGATTTATCAAAAATAGTAGCTTTGTTGGCTAATTTTTCATTGGGTCTTGAGATCACGGTTCTGGGCAACAAGAAGAGAATCAGTCCCTTCTAAAAATTCTGATACTACAATATAAGAATATGAATTTGTAAATTAGACAATAGTGAAAAACTTCCTAGTGTCCTGGTTGCCAGTATGATGACAAACTTGAGGTGCTGAGACAATTATGCACTTAGAAGTGACTCAATATTATTGGGCAGTACTCTATTGGGATCAACAATACTGCTAAGTACTAATTGATTGACAGTTGTTTATAGGTCAATTATAACTCAGAAATACTTATTTACTTCATGACCTGTCAACTAAACAAATAAAAATTACAGCTGAATGTTTTACCTGACAATTTCTCAAAGACATGATTTGTAAAAATAGATTTTAATATATTTTTGAATGACTTTCTTGAAATGCAATATGTACTGAAGATTACATTCAGAATTAGAAATACTAAAGGACACCACACCTATAGTACACTGCCCTGCCCATATACCATATAGTATACTGCACATACCATACTGATAGTACACATCACTGTCCAAATACCATACTGATAGTACACTGCACTGTCCAAATACTGTACTGAAAGTGCACTGCACTGTTCAAATACCATACTGATAGTACACAGCACTGACTAAAGACCATACTGATAGTACACTGCAGTGTCCAAATATCATATTGATAGTACACAGCACTGTCCAAACACCATATTGATAGTATGCAGCACTCTCCAAAGACCATACTTATAGTACACAGCACTGTCCAAATACCAAAGCACTTAAAATGATGTTATCACATCAATCTCATGTCTGCAAAGCATTAAAATGATATCACATCAATCTCATGTCTGCAAAGCAATTAAAATGATATCACATCAATCTCATGTCTGCAAAGCAATTAAAATGATATCACATCAATCTCATGTCTGCAAAGCAATTAAAATGATGTCATCACATCAATCTCATGTCTGCAAAGCAATTAAAATGATATCACATCAACCTCATGTCTGCAAAGCAATTAAAATGATATCACATCAATCTCATGTCTGCAAAGCAATTAAAATGATATCACATCAATCTCATGTCTGCAAAGAAGCTCCACAAGAGAAGAAACTATTAATGGGTATACATGTAAGTAATACTCATTTAATTCCACCTTAACAATATATTTCATTAACTGCATTTAATTCTAACTTTCTGTATGAACACCTACATATCCATTTTTTAACATAATTTTACAATTCTATGATGGAAGTATTTAAAAAATAAATTAATGGATTTCTTTCTGCAGTTGCATGGTTTTAGAATCCTGCTGAGAGTGGTAACTTTCTGACTTGAAATTTGTGCTTTTATTCCCCTTGTGTATCCATCATCTTTTGCCCTGAAAAATACAGATATATCCATTAAATCATATGCTAAATTGTAACATTAACATTTCTTGTTTATATACTAACACATTTTAAATTTCAAAATGCTCCTAAAAATACTGGCATCTTCTGAAAGAAAACTCATTTATATTTTGTAAAACAGATATGTCCCCACTTCAGACAAAAAGTCCAAGTACCAAAAAGTTCATAAATATAGAAACAGTTTTTAAAAAACTGGTGCACTGACATAAACATATAATAGGTCATCTACACATCCATGCAAACATGCCTACCAAATTTCACTGGTCTACCTCAAGTGGTTTTTCTTATTCATGCTAGCAAGGTTTTTTTTTTTTAATTTAAAAGTCTCTGTTCAAAATGATTAAAAATGTGTACAAAAAATTTAAAATGCTAAAACGATCTGAAAATATAATTAGGTCATCCCCATATGCATACCAATAGGCTACCTAATTTAATTTGCTTCATGTGATGTTTGCTAAATTATGCTAACAAGGTGTTTATCAAATAAATCCAACGAGTTTAAAAAATGTACAAAAATAATTAATGGCCTGAAACGACTGTAAATTGTAAATTCAAGTCATTTATGTATGTACCCGGCAAAATTTCACTTGTCCACATTAAGTCGTTTTTGCTGAATGTTACCTTATCAGGATGGACATGACCAAGGTCATAATAAAATTCTATTAATAAGACAGAATGTGCTGCAGAATTAACACAGAGTGCCATTACAACTGATCAGAGAACTGGTACAAGAAAAAACTAAAAAATATATACAATATGTCATAATTTTGCTACATCCTTAACATGGCAAAAACAACAAATGCCCAGACTTGCCTGAGTTTGCTCACCAAGATGCCCCCTTAAGGCAGTGGCATAAAAATAGTACATAATAATGAAAACTTGTTAACAGTATACCCAGGGGTTTTTTTAGATCTTTTTTCCATGCCTGAACATTCAGATTTAAGAAATTACACTTAATGTGAATTTAAGTCTCATAAAAACATATTTTAGAAAAAGGTAGCAATCAAATAAAAAACATATTAAACAAAGAATCAAAGTAACAGAACAATGAAAAATAATATCCAAATTTAACCAAAACATTTTTTAAACAAAAACAATGGACATGAACACTCCCATGCAAAGAATATATAAATTAAAAACATATTCTAGTTTCAATCATAATGCATGGAAGAAATGTTCTAAAATTCTGCTTATTTACTAGAAACAACTAATTCACACAGGATAAGTTAGGAAAAATACTGTTAATAATAAGAAACATGGCAACTACACTGATCTGAAAATAAAATAGCTGGCTGAAACTAAACATATCTTGATAACAGATCTACAGTTGCTTACTAAGGAAAGAAATGGTTGCACAGAGGATTCTTGCAATAATTCTAACTGATAGAACTACATGTAGGATAGCTCATTCAAGTGATCAAGGGTCATTACAACAATTATGTTGATAGAACTGACCTGTATGGTCAATGAACAAAGTGACAGAGGGTCATTACAACAATTATGTTGATAGAACTGACCTGTACAGTCAATGAACAAAGTGACAGAGGGTCATTACAACAATTCTGTTGGATCAACGAATAAAGTGATCAAGGGTCATTACAACACATCTGTTTCATAAAATTGCCCTGTAGGATCAATGAATACAGTGACAGAGGGTCTTTACAAAAATTATGTTTTCATAGAACTGAAGAAAGTGACAGTGGGTCATTACAACAATTCTGTTCAACAGAGTGTATATGATTTGAACTTTTAATGTGGCTTTAGCAATTTTTCAGTCATATCACTACTATGTCTGCCGTGTTACAGTTTATAGTGATGTCTAGCACTGGGGGATCATGCCGCACACATGTAGCATGATGTTCCACCAAGTCACATTATTTTGACACCAGGCTGACCAGTCCTAACACTAACCTTTTAATACTGAGTGCCAAGTGAGGCCGCTGTTATTACTATTTTTATAAATCTTTGGTATGACTCGGCTGGGGTTCGAAAGTGGGACCTCCCACATCCGAGGCAGATGCATTCATCACTAGGCCATCGGAGTGGTTCCATTCAATAGAACTGACATGTAGGGACAATGAATAAAGTGACTGAGGGTCATTTCGACAATTCTGTTTGACAGAACTGACATGTTTAGTCAATGAATAAAGTGACAGAGGGTCATTACAACAATTCTATTTGAAAGAACTGACCTGTTGGGTCAATGAATACAGTTTCTGAGTGTCTTCATCTTACTGGAAAATATTTGGTTGAATTGCACCCCACGATATCAGGCTGATTAGAACTTTACAAATACTCATGAAGTTTTTCTGTCAGTTTCTCTGACAAAGGTAAATACAGTAGTCCCCCTCTTGAACGGCCCCCCCTCACCAGTGGCCACCCGCTCCTTACGGCCAGAAACCGACGGCACCGACGAATTTGTGTTCAAAAGTACCCCTTACAAAAGGCCACCCCGCTAACGCGACCAGCATATTAGCACAAAAATATCAAATTTACCCCTCACAAGCTGCCGCATTTTATTTTGTAATATGTATCCAGAACCAATTTTATTCATAACATGTGTTAAATAATCCGATTTCTGTTCCCTGATGTCAGGTTTTCGTTCCTGAAAGAAGTGTTGACTAAAGTACATGTACCACTAAGGTTAATATTATATCATTTATGCCTCTCGAGAAGCCATATTTATTCCATAAAGCTGAGAAAGACTCAAATTTTAATCCATACAAAAAGGTAAGTACATGTAATCCGATTAGCCTTACTGCTGTGTTATCATGAGATGTCCGGTTTAGTCACTCTGATAATTGTTAAGATTACAATTATTGAACAGTAGTAACAGCTGAGAAGTGGCGGTATTGATGTACAATACACAAGTCAGCGGGAAAATGGTTTGATAGCCTTTATGGCTTCCCTTAGTAAGATGTTGAGCTTGTTCATTTTCATAATTAGTGGCTATTACTACTGACAATAATTATCAAGATTACAAATCCTAACGGCCGCGAGGTGCTATTGTTCAGATCAAATCTGCATACATATCGAAGCTGTTTTGGCTTCTCTCCCTTAGTGTAAAGAAATGTAAACACAAATAGGGTACCGGACTGTGACTAATGAATCACGTGACAAGATCGCTGCCTTTAAAAAACATATGGCATTTTGTTTAAATGCAGAAAAGTTGTTTTATCAGTCTTGTAGTTGGTAACACTGATGATTACAACCAGACATAATTGTCAAAATCATAACAGGGTCAGCATAATCTAAAAATAGATTTTTGCAGACACACACTCAGAGAAATTAGCCTTGAAAAAAACAGGGTACCAGACAAAGACTGAAAAATCACGTGACAGCACATTCCTTTACGAAGAAGGCAATTCGTCTGCTCTGCAAAAGTTTCGTCTGCATAATTAAATCGCATACAGTTAGCAACATCCGAATAAATCATTACAAAATATTAACGTCATCATGTAAATGGAGATGATTATATTAGAAAAAAGTCGGTTATTCTACTCGACGACATAGGGTGAGGTGGGGAGGGGGAACTTGCCGAACGATTTTAGGTAGAAAAGACTCTAACAAAACAATTTTATGTTGAAAAGACTCGAATAAACAACATCGTAACCGATAAGGAGGTTATTCAGCAGCAGTGGGAAAATGGAGCAAATGGAAAGAGAATTATGTATGTACCAAGATTTAAATGTCGTTTTTGAATGGTTTTGCAATGTGCATGACAACACCCGCTCGCATATCACGCTTACGCCAAGAATAAGAACTATTAATGCATATTCAGTTAAAATAAGTGTATTATTATAACAAGAAGATCCTTTTAATAATTAATGTTACTTTTAAACGAAGATATTAAATGCTTTGAAGAATGTAGCTTTCTTACTGCGTACATTACATATACTTCTCACAAAAAATTTATTCCCCCTCTGGAAAGGCCACCCATCTTATAAGGCCACTTTCCCGGTGCAGAAGAGGTGGCCATATAAGAGGGGGACTACTGTACTGCTTTGTTGAAAATTTGATTTCTGCATAAAATTTATGCAGACAGATATCAGTGTTTTCAAGGTTTGACTATTTTACACTGAACACAGATATCAAGGTTTGACTATTTTACACTGAACAGACAATAAAGTTGGACTATTTTACACTGAACACAGAAATCAAGGTTTGTCTATTTTATGCTGAACACAGACATCAAGGTTTGACTATCTGACACTGAACACAGAAATCAAGGTTTGTCTATTTGACAGTGAACACAGATATCAAGGTTTGACTATTTGACACTGAACAGACATCAAGGTTTGACTATTTGACACTGAACACATATATCAAGGTTTGACTATTTTACACTGAACACAGATATCAAGGTTTGACTATTTGACACTGAACAGACATCAAGGTTTGACTATTTGACATTGAACACATATATCAAGGTTTGACTATTTTATACTGAATATTTTACAGCGAACAGAGACATCTATGTTCAGCAATATTTTACAATGAACACAGACATCTAAGTTGAATTTATTTTGATAAAGTATTAAAAGCAGGAGAAATTTTATAATACAGTTATAAAAAAAACAATGACAGGTGCATGGCAATGATATAAACTTGCATGCCCTTTGATCCTAAAAAATATGAAGGTAGGCAGGAAGCTTTCTTCTTACTGTGTGTTTCTTACTAATATCACATTGGCGCAAAGGAGGCAAAACCATAATGCATTATATTACAAATGACAATCACTGGATTAGTATCAAATGCTTCTTCAACCACTTTCAAGTACCATGCACTGATGCACCTCTTACCAACCCTTGTCACATTAATGGGGCATTATCCCAGGGAAAACACTCCCTTTCCTACACAAAAGAGAAATTTCAAGATCAGAAAATAAAGCTCTAAATTTGTATCTCTTTTTTTTAGTCTCTCAATATGCTGATGCAACATATTCATATAACAATATAGAGCAGCAATATACAATACCAATATTTTTATCTACTGGTATATAGCAATACAAAATACTATATTTTTATCCATATACATATATATAACAATATAAAATACCTATATTTTTATACATTAGTATATAGCAATGTAAACTACCTACAATATTCCTACCTAAAATGCAGAGATATACATATAAAATTATCATGTTGAGCATATAAAATCAAAGTGCTCTCTCTTATACATGTTAATGGTATCTGAAAGACCTCTTTTTCCATTTGCTGTAAACATCAAAAAGTTTTTCTTATACAGTTCATATATAATGTATGAGACACATGTTGAAATAGCTTTAATCTTGAAATATTTTATATTACATGTATGTTCTTTTATGCCACATATATAAAAATGAGTATATATGTCTACTGCATGTTGCGTAGTCCTCTACGTAGATAACTCAAGTTTCTTTTCTTCACAAAGCCACTTTTCTTCTTTTAGTCCATTATTCTGACCTCTGACCCCAAAATAAGCAAGCTGTTCCAAAAGTTTAGTAACTGTACATAATAAAGAACTCAAATTATAGGATGGAGACTATTTTCCTTCTTTCAGTCATGATCTTGACCTTTTGACCCCCAAAATCAATAGGTTACTTCCTTACCCAAAGTGTGATGTGATGTGATGTGATGTGATTATGATTTTTAACGTAGCTTTAACAATTTTTCAGTCATATCGCTACGATGCCTGCTGTGTGGCAGTTTATAGTGATGTCTAGCACTGGGGCATCATGCCGCAGACATGTTGCATGATGTCCCACCCAGTCACATTATCCTGACACCAGGCCGACCAGTCCTAACACTAACCTCTTAATGCTGAACGCCAAGCAAGGCAGCTGTTAGTACCATTTTTGTAAGTCTTTTTACCCAAAGTGTAAATCATCCAAAAAGTCTGGTCTAATTCTGTAATGTAGAATTAATGTTACTGCATGGAAACCAATTTTCTTCTTTCCGCCTTGAGTGACCTTGGCCTTAGAACTCTGGACCCCCAAACCAACAGTCTTCTTCCTTGCCACAAGTGTAAGCCATCCACAATGTTTTGTCCAGGTATTTTATCTAGAACTAATGCTTTGTGCTAAAACCATTGTCTTTTCTCAGTCAGTTACCTTGACCCCAAACTGAATAGGGGTTTTCAATATGCCAAGTGCCAAAAAAAATGATGGAAACATCATAACATAATATGCTGTGCTTCATGAAATGCATATAATAATAAATCTACAATTAAAATACAAATGTTACAACAGGGACTTTATTCTATCAAAAGCATAAAGAAAACATTTAAAAGAAAAGATTGTCTACAAGCTTGACTGTATCAAGTTTGCTGAAAGCATTTTGACAGCACAAGCTGGATTTAAGATACTATTTAATGGCGTACAACTGAAAAACAATTACAGTGTAATAGGAATAATCAAATCTACGCAAAGCAGAGAGAATACAATCAGATATTTTATGCTGTGCTAAAAGTTTATAAAAAAATATAAAAACACACATACAAATAGATTACCACAAAACATAAAAACATACTGATTACCATAAAATATATAAACACACACACACACACACACACACACATATATATATATAGATTATCATATAATTTTTGTATACTTCTTACAATGCTGATGACATTAAAAATAAATTCTATGCAGGAGAAGATCGCTTCATTAGATACAAATGCTATTCACTAAATGAGATTAATTTCACAATGAAACATGCCACAGATAACAAGTCTGTAATGCTTGTAAGATTCAGTTTTATGCTAACAATTACTACGTACATGCATTTGAATTACTGTAATACAACTACAACTATTAACTAATTATAGTTTTAAAAGATCTAAAATGCAAAACAGATTGCCAAATTTCTTTCGTTTTCTGTCAAAAGTTTAAATCAGCACAAATCATAGGACTGGTAAATTTTTTTCAAGTGTAATGATATTGCATGTAGTCACTGTAGCAATCACCTGAATCACAGCTGTGCACTTACAACTGCATTAAACAAAGTGACCATCATATCCAATCAAATTAAAGCAAGTACACTTGTATGGATTCAAAGTTATTCTGTTCAAGGTCATGTCCAATTAAATGATTCATTATCATAATGATGCACACAATAAAATTTCAACTACTGGTAGCCATACCTTGCCTGATGGCCAAACGTGACATAAATTCAAACTCAATCTTTGTTGCCAGGATGGAAATTAGAAACAGTCCCCTAACCCAAGGACAGTAAATGACTAAAGCAACTTTCAGGATTGATGCAGTCCTTCTGGCTTCAAGTAAGTTTGATATTTGTCCCAATTTAATAATGGTCTTATTATATAGTAACTGAATTCCAATGCATTTCATATGGTTCCACAATGCAGTACCTTAATTCCAAGGCATTTCATGTTTCATGATACAATACATGAATTCCAATGCATTTAATAATGTTCCATGGTGCACTACTTAAATTCCAAAGCATTTCATGAGGTTCCATGGTGCACTACTTAAATTCCAAAGCATTTCATGAGGTTCCATGGTACAATACCTGAATTCCAAGGCATTTCATGTGGTTTCATGATGCAATACCTGAATTCCAAGGCATTTCACGAGGTTCCATGGTGCAATACCCAAATTCCAAGGCATTTCATGATGTTCCATGGTGTAATACCTGAATTCCAAAGCATTTCATGCGGTTTCATGATGCAATACCCAAATTCCAAGGCATTCATGAGGTTCCATGGTGCAATACACGAATTCCAAGGCATTTCATGAAGTTCCATGGTACAATACCCGAATTCCAAGGCATTTCATAAGATTCCATGGAGGCATTTCATGAGGTTCCATGGTGCAATACCCGAATTCCAAGGCATTTCATAAGGTTCCATGGAGGCATTTCATGAGGTTCCATGATGCAATACCTGAATTCCAAGGCATTTCATGAGGTTCCATGGTGCAATACCTGAATTCCAAGGCATTTCAAGAAGTTGCATGGTGCAATACCTGAATTCCAAGGCATTTTCATGAGGTTTCATGGTGCAATACCTGAATTCCAAGGCATTTCATGAGTTTGCATGGTGCAATACCTGAATTCCAAGGCATTTCATGAGGTTCCATGATGCAATTCCTGTATCAACACTTGACTGCAATCAGGAAGGACCAAGTTGACATGTTTTTTCTGATGCTTTTCATTGAACCTTAAAATTACCTAGGGCTCATTGCAAAGGGAAGTAACTCATATGTCTCTTCAGAAAAAAAGTACTTTTAGTCCCAAAGAAAATTATTTATAACTTTAAGAATCTATATGGCTAGATACATTGTGTGGCTGAAATGGCAATACACATCTTTTGGGACTACCAAGTAACTCAGTGGGATTATTAGATTTAGTAAAAAGTTATGCTTGCTATCAAAATAATCATGTCATTAAATTAAATACCAGACAAATAGAATCTCTTAAGACAAGTAAAGAACATAACGGAACTAACAAATATAGCTGCATACATGTGGGAATCAAGCCTTTGGCAATGGAAAGTTAATTTTTTTAAAAAGATCTAGATGATGAAATGCTAGTAAAGAGAGATGAAAAACTAATGGATGATTATGGAGATTTAATACAAGCACTGCTATTAAGTTATTTGAGAATTCTATGCAACCAACTGAAAATGAAATACTGTATATAGTTGCTTATAAGTCAAGAAGTCCAAGTGTAAATTGCATAGACCTGGATCTGCCATTGCATAATGTGCTGCCAGTTGTATTGATGCAGTTTGTTAGTATTAATCAGTAGAACAAACAACACAGAATCTCTTCTGCCAGTGCATTATGTGATGGAAAATCAGGTCTATGTTGTTTACAGCATGACTTGACCAACAAGCAAGTATATATGGTAATGTAAAAGAGGGCTTTAGGAATACAAATGTTGTTTACAATAACAGAAGAATCATTAAAGTATAAGCAACATTTATGACATCAGAACTTGTGAATAAAAAATTCAATGGAGAAAAAAGATCACTTGTCTGACAGCCTGGGCAACCCTTTTTGTAAAACAAAAAATGCAAACAATAAATTGGATTGTATAAAGATTATAGTGAAACATTCCAGACTGTTGGTCAAATCATTACAATCAGTTCTTGGCAAGTAGAGGTTTTACACTAGTTACCACATGGAACCATTACTGCATGACTGTTACTTATGTTTATTTATATTTAGTATTTTTATTAGTTGCAGAGACTGAATGAACCTTCCAACAAGTGTTAACTGATCTGCACAGTACGAAGAATAATTATTGACTGAAGTCTCACAATATAATTAACTCAATTAGAATGAACAGCATATTCTCACTATATAAATAACTTATAAAGTACAGCAGTCTCACTATATGATTAACTCGTTTATAATGCACAGCCTAGTCTTACCAAAGATTAACTTATTTAGAATGTACAGCCTAGTCTCATAACTTAAGTAACTTGTTTCGAATGTAATGCCAAGTCTCACTATATGATTAACTCATTTAGAATGCACTGACTGTCTCACTATATGATTAACTCATTTAGAATGCACTGACTGACTCACTATATGATTAACTTGTTTAGAATGAACAGACTGACTCACTATATGATTAACTTGTTTAGAATGCACAGACTGACTCACTATATGATTAACTTGTTTAGAATGAACAGACTGACTCACTATATGATTAACTTGTTTAGAATGAACAGACTGACTCACTATATGATTAACTTGTTTAGAATGCACAGACTCACTATATGATTAACTCATTTAGAATGCACAGACTGACTCACTATATGATTAACTTGTTTAGAATGCACAGACTGACTCACTATATGATTAACTTGTTTAGAATGAACAGACTGTATCACTATAAGATTAATTTGTTTAGAATGAACAGACTGTATCACTATAAGATTAATTTGTTTAGAATGAACAGACTGTATCACTATAAGATTAATTTGTTTAGAATGAACAGACTGTATCACTATGAGATTAATTTGTTTAGAATGAACAGACTGTATCACTATAAGATTAATTTGTTTAGAATGAACAGACTGTATCACTATTAGATTAACTCATTTAGAATGTACAGCCTAGTCTCACTATATGATTAATTCACTGACTGATCTTCTGATGCTGTAGTTTTGGGTTACATGTATAATTTGCCATCACACTTCATCTTACTCAAATATTTACAGTTGTCCCTAATTACAGAAAACAATGTACTTTTTTGGTTTGTTATCAAAAATTGTTCTAACAGCAATAAGATGCAAGTATTTACAGGACTTTTTAAATCTGTAAAACAGTTTTAATAGTTTTGCAACAGTGAATTTCCTTAACATCATGGAATACTGCACAGAAGGTTAGTATAAAAATAACAACATTTCTAGTAATTAATAAACACTTATGGGTGGATAATACAACCCTTGTTGTTTTCAAATGGCATTGCAAATGATAACTGCTGTTGCATCTATAACTGAATTTCTGCCAAAGTCCTTACAAGTGGATAAAGTGCTCATTTTGCAAGGTGTTTAACACTTACATAATGTTCTTTTCTCCATCAATATGAACACTATGCATTCCATTCACCCTTGATAATTCATGTCTTTCATAATGTAACTTTTGTGCATCCAAGAAAAGTGGCTTGAATTTGTTATAACCCTGCAGTGCTGATTTTCCCTGAATAATTCTATGCTGCTTATCATATCTGTGATAATTTATAATCATATTTTTTCTATACTAATAAATACAAGAGCCTTCAAGAGAACATTTAACATTTTATATAAACGAAGAAAATGTTGACGATTAATTACTTACATAGTTACTGACAAAATATCAGCTACGAAGTTGAAGCGAGTGCAGCAATGCAAGGAAAAAGAAACAGTTGCCAACAAGGCAGGAGTTTTAACACTTCGACCAGGGCCTTGATCGTTTATGGGTGAGTTGAATGCATACTTACCATAATAAGGGAAACAAATGGTATTAAATTATTAAATCCTATGTAAAAGGAACTCTCTTTGTCCTATAAGTGAAACACATTTCTAGACTCTGCACTAGGTACCATTCACGATGCCATTTGAAACCAACCATAAATGACAGAAAGCTCTCCCTCAAAATGCTGCCCATCACGAAATATGTGGATCTGTATAATCTCTACCCACCATAAAAATAGTGGATCCACATAATCTTTTTCCATCACAAAAAGTGTCAATCTATATAATCTCTGCCCATCACAAAAAAATGTGGATCCATATAATCTGTCCTTTAAAAAAAATGTGGATCTATATAATTTGTCCGTCACAAAAATCTGAATCTATATAATCTGTCTTTCAAAAATTGTGGATCTATATAATCTGTCACAAAAAATGTGGATCTGCATACTCTCTGTCACAAAAAATGTTGATCTATATAATTTTTGTCTGACACAAAAATATGGATCTGTATCTCTGTCCGATACAAAAATGTGGATCTGTATACCCTCTATCCACCACAAAAATGTGGATCTATATAATCTGTCCAACACAAAAATGTGGATCTGTATCTCTGTCCAATACAAAAATGTGGATCTGTATACTCTCAATCTACCACAAAAATGTTGATCTATATAATCTCTGTGAAACTTTGAGGATATGATAAAACATTTAATTCTGACTCAACTACAAACAGAAACATGTCTGTATAACATGGATGCCCCCAACACAAATGGTTAAGATAATGGTCCTAATAACATGAATGCCCATAACACAAATGGAGTGTGTGTGCATGTGTGATTTGTATTTTTCATGCAGCTTTAACAATTTTATTCATATCACTTGGATGTAAGCAATGTGGCAGTTTAGCAGTTTATAGTGATGCTTAGCAGTAAGGCATCATGCCACAGAGATGTGGCATCACATCCCAACAGTCACATTTTCTTGACACCAGGCCAACCAGTCCTAATACTAACCTCTTAAAGTTGAGCACCAAGCGAGGCAGCTGCCAGTACATTTTATAAGTCTCTGGTATGATTCGGTCAGGGTTCAAACCTGTGACCTCCCACATCCAAGGTGAATGTTCCAACCACTTAAGCCACCAGAGTGGTGCACAAATGGTGAAAGTAATGGTCCTGATAACATGGATGCCTTCAACATAAATGGTGAAAATACTGATCCTAATAATATGAATGCACCCAACACAACTGGTGCAAGTAATAAGGGCAGTACAAATCATCATGAGCAAATGTTTAACTTAGACAGGGTCCATAACTACATCCAATGCTGAAGTTAGTCAGGGTCCATAACTACATCCAATGTTTAAGTTAGAAAGGGTCTATAACTACATCCAATGATGAAGTTAGAGAGGGTCCATAATTACATCCAATGTTAAAGTTAGACAGGGTCCATAACTACATCCAATGCTTAAGTAATACAGGGTCAATAATTACATCCAATGTTTAAGTTAGACTGGGCCCAAAACATCTAATGTTGAAGTTTGACAGGGTCCATAACTATCTCCAATGCTTAAGTCAGACAGTACATAACTACAGTCAATGTTCAAGTTCGACTGGATCTATAACTACATCCAATGTAGAAGTTAGAGTCCATAACTACATCCATGTACTTACTACATCCAATGTACAAGTTAGACAGGGTCCATAACTACATCCAATGCTTAAGTCAGACAGTACATAACTACAGTCAAGGTTCAAGTTCGACTGGATCTATAACTACATCCAATGTAGAAGTTAGAGTCCATAACTACATCCATGTACTTACTACATCCAATGTACAAGTTAGACAGGGTCCATAACTACATCCATGTACTTACTACATCCAATGTACAAGTTAGACAGGGTCCATAACTACATCCATGTACTTACTACATCCAATGTACAAGTTAGACAGGGTCCATAACTACATCCATGTACTTACTACATCCAATGAACAGGTTAGACAGGGTCCATAACTACATCCATGTACTTACTACATCCAATGTACAGGTTAGACAGGGTCCATAACTACATACAATCTTTACGTTAGTCTGACCCGTAACTACATCCAATGTTTAAGTTAGACAGGGCCTATAACTACATCCAATGTATAAGTTAGATTGATTCCATAACTAAATCAAAGGTTCCAGTTAGACAGGGTATATAACTAAATCAAATGTTTCACTTAGACAGGGCCTATAACTACATCCAATGTTTAAGTTAGACAGGGCCTATAACTACATCCAATGTTTAAGTTAGATTGATTCCATAACTAAATCAAAGGTTCCAGTTAGACTGGGAATATAACTAAATCAAATGTTTCACTTAGACAAGGTCTATAACTACATCCAATCTTTAAGTTAAAGAGGGTTCATAACTACATTCAATGTTTAAGTTAGACTGCTGCGTGGATTCAAGTCTCAGGCTCAGCTAACATGAGTACATGAGAAAGCTTGCCAGTATCTTCTCGTGGGTTGGTGGTTCTTTCCAGGGTTTTCCAGGGTTCTTCCTCCACCAGTTATACTGGCCGCCATGTATAGCCTATCTTGTGCTGAAAAATTATGTTAAACCCTACAACAACAACAACAACAACATAAGTTAGACTGGGTTTATAACTACATCCAATGTTTAAGTTAGACAGGGTCTATAACTACATCCATTGTTGAAATTAGAATCTATTAGCACATCCAATATTGAAGTTAGTCAGGATATATAACTACATTAAATGTTGAAGTTACAGTCCATAATTGCATCTGATATTTAAGTTAGACAGGGCCCACAGCTACATCCAAAATGAAGTTAGACAGGGTCCATAGCTACGTCTAATGTTTGTTTGAGACAGGACCCAAAACTACATCAAATGTTTAAGGTAAAGAAGGCCCATCAAATTTTTGTCAAGAAGTGAATATCAAAGAGGACCTAAAAATTCTTCAAAATATACTGAGTGAAAATGAAAATTTGTGACTGATAGACAAGCATGATAGGACATGGAGGACAGACGCGGGCAACACTTTATGACCCATCAATACATATGACAGCCATACAAATGTATGTGACTCAATTCAAAGATATCTGAATGTCATTTTTTATCGTAAGAAGCATCATAATGAGGGACAGACAACCTGACATAAGATTAAAAACGAACAGAACATAAATTACAGCCAGTGTTTTTAATGTAAGAGAGGCCAGTTTGTAGTTGTCAAACTATGCATTCTAGAAGTGTTCCTAAGTTGGGAATAAACAACCACTGAGCATTGTCCTAAGTTACCCTTAATTGCAACATTGTTATTTCTATGATGATACCAAGTCCAAATTTGCCTTTACTTCGCAAAATCAGCCACCAGGAACAAATTTCATCTTTACAGAGCAGTTTCTGTGACAAATTTCTAATATAAATTACTACTTCCCATTTTGTTTAACCCAATTCTAAAACTCATTCTTTTAATGACCTGTAAACAGCCTTCCAAACACGCATAGCATGAAACCATAAACTTTCAACAGCTGCCAGTTACAGAGTCTAACTGAGTGCATGACTCACATGGGTGCTTCCTTCCACTGCATCACTGTCCTGTTATGTGAAAATTACAAATCTGAATAATCCAACACCATTTTATTAACATTAGTGAAACAAACCTTCTGATCAGTTAGACATAATTTGCATTATATTTATGAACATATATGATATCAATCCAATTGGTTAGAAATTATTCTGAAGTTCATCCAATCATGATGCTTGATTCTAAACTAAGTTATGTGAACATGTATTTAAGAGCAACGTGACATCTATGTGAAGTATCACAAGTGAACGAATGAAACTGTTATTATATAAAAGAATATAAACCTTCATGCAGATATAGAAGTTTTACTGCAATGAAAAAAGGAAATTCCACTCAAATAGGAAATGAAAATAAGTCATATACCACACAGACAAGCCGAGATGCTCCCAGGATTTTATCACATGGGGGATTTCCCCCCTTGTCCCAAAAATAAGGGGGGACTGGAACAAAACTGAGGGGGAGGAGGAAACTGCCATACTTCTTCAATATCCATCGCTCTTTCTTCCTTATCCACTCTGTAAGACCCCTACTGAAATCAAAATCTTTAAAAGATGTTGCCTCTAGTTGTATAAGCATTAATCTGTTCATTGTTTCTCAGCTCAACCAGTTTCATATCTGTGTATGAATATTGTTCTGTACTGAGAACACCCTTTCACAGTTCACAGCGATTTTTCACTAACATAAACTCTGTCAAACTCTAACTTTCTTGAATTAGCACTCTACTGACTACTATGCTAGATTTACTATTCCCCAATGCTCTATTAGGATTTTAAGTCCATTAATGCCATAGTCTACTTGTTCAAACAGAGGTATTTTAATTAAATATCGTTACTTTTTAATTTCATTTTCAGATTCTTATTTATTAGATTTATCGTAACCTTTATATTAGGGCTATAGTTTTGTGGCACAGGATTCCACTGGGCTAAATTGTGACTAGAAAAGAAATGAAAAGTGCACTCTTCTTTTAAATTATTAGTATTTTAATTTGGCTTGTTCGTCTGCATTTTCTACATTTAATCACACTGAAATGAAGGGCTGACTGTCATGCCGTCTGTTTTGGTCCATCCAGCATGTACATCAGATTCAAATTTAATGCCACTCTTTGGTTCAAAATTACTCACTGGCATATCCTTTAATGCTTTCCCAGCTCAAACAATCTGATATACTTTCTGACTTTAAAAATAAACTGCTTTCATTATTATGATCAGCCAGCATTTGCTGAACAAAGTTATCATCTATAGATGAACAACACTGGGAATCAGCCATTTTGGGTCTTCTCAGTAGCCCATGTTATAAACACCCATTTATAAAACTTCGTTTATGCAAGGTTCAAACTTTGACACAATGCTTGATACAGGGCCCATTGTGCCAATCAAATTTAGATTTACAACCATTGCCAAAGAGACCAGATATGTCAACAAGCTCTAAAATACTTTTTCGATTTCTACAAGTACTTTAAGGGTGAACGGCTGAATAAAGTTGTATACTGTGCAGAGTACATTTTCATATGCGCAACCTGAAATTCATTTGCGGGATTTCTCGTGCATCACTGCTTTCCAAGTGTGCAAAGTCATAAAAATTTTGTGTGAATCATGCGACTGCATGCCCTGGGAGCATCTCTGTACAAGCTTTATAGTTTAAGCGTCTTTTACATGAGATAAAAGAAAAAAACAGTGGTGGTGACAAATCAGTCAATTAACATCCTGTCTTGTAAACCTAGTATCACTTCACCTGCCCTAATTATGTCTATCTGAAACACTTGTCACAAACCTGATGCAACTCGTAACCCTCTGTATCCCCAGCCAGCTGGTAATGTCGCTTACGGATCTCACCAAGTTTGTATCGCTCCTGTTCTAATTCTTTCTCAAGCTCCAAAACACGAACCTAAAACAGAGGCATCAAAAAGGTCATTAATGAACATTTGTATCCTAGGCTGCATATTTATCAATACCTTTACTGAAACTGAATCAATGGAAAGGCACAAGTTGAAAATTATTTTAGAAGCACTCCTAATATTAAAAGGCAAAAGTGGAGAATGGTTTCAGAATCACTCCAAATATGAAACATCAAAAGTGAGAAAAAAATTTGTGAGGCCTCCATAAAGAAAATGCTCCTAGCACATGCTGAAGTAGTAATTAAAGTCCTGAGGGACCCCTCTCGCCAAGGGGAGATCATCTTGTCTGATACCCACTCAAGTAGACAGATGACATGGAACACTTCTGCTAAAACCAAGCTGGGAAGGCTGGATTGGCAATGGTATGGTCATAATCTTATGTGCGTTTTGATTGGGAAACATATCTGAAGAAACAATCATTCACATTTTACCTGTTTCAGTGTGAGATATGTATCATCAATAGTCCAGCTGTAAACTTTGGAATGATTTATCTACTGATCCAAAGTTTATACCCAATATCAAAAAGTTCAAAAAATAAGATGAAGAAATATTTTCTTCAGCTGTATAACTGCAGAAATCATTTACAAATAGAGCAATGAATGAATCCTGTGTTTCTTACTGACAATTATACTCTATCTACAAAATTAATTTAACTTAATATATTTACATATGAGATACTTCTTAACAAAAGTTGTGTTGTTGCACTGACTATAAGTACATTTACTATGTGCATTGTCACTTTCTTCATAAACTGTGATAATAGCAAATTTGTTCTTTCCTATAACTTTGATTTCCACTATGAGTAATAATATTTTTTATAATTTTTAATATAATGCTATGTTGTGATTGGTCCTAAAATTTATAGGTGTGCATATTTCTATTTACAATTCCTGCTGCATGTCATGTTATCAGTAATTTAAAACCATAATGGAAACAAATGAATGTTTATTCATTTGCTTTTTGCCTTCTTCTTTGTATCTTTTATATGATATATTGTAAATTAAATTTTTATTATGATGTTTTATAATTTATGCCAAATAAATTTTGTCTTATCATACCTGTAACTGCATCTCCTGCATCTTGGTCTGCATAAGTGGCAACTTGGAGAAGTCCATAAGGGCTGAAAAAATTAATATAAACTCATAACTATTAATTAAAAATGAACATATACAATTTGAAAAACTACACAAATAGTCTTATAATTATTTAATGCTCCATGATTTTTTTTCCTTAATGTCTGTTCACATGTACAGGAATCATTTTGGCAAAAGATATTTGTTTTTATTTTGTAGTTACTAATGAATGAAATTTAATTTTTTTATATTAAATGAAATAAATTAATGAGCAAATTCAGTGAATACCCCACCCTTCAATCGCATGGTTCCAAAAATATACAATAATTACCGTGACCTTCATGACATTTAGTTACTGGCTAAGTTCACTGATCACTCACATTGATTCTGAAGACAAAACCTTGATTGATATGTGAGCTGCCGTCAAATTAAGAACAAGTTCAGAAGATATATTAAATTGAAAAACAGAACCAAAACCTTACAATAATGAATTACTGACCATTGTTATATGCAATACACATTCTAATAATGATGTACAAATATAAAGGACTGCTCCGGTGGCCTAGTGTTTAGAGTGTCCGCCTCGGATGTGGGAGGTCGTGTGTTCGATATCAGCCGAGTCATACCAATGACTTATAAAAATGGTACTAACAGCTGCCTCGCTTGGCGCTCAGCATTAAGAGGTCAGTGTTAGGACTGGTCGGCCTAGTGTCAGGATAATGTGACTGGGTGGGACATCATGCTACATGTCTGCAGCATGATGCCCCAGTGCTAGACATCACTATAAACTGCCACAATGCAGACATTGTAGCAATATGACTGAAAAATTGTTAAAGCTACGTTAAAAATCCAAATCACACACACACACTCACACAAATATAAAGAGTTTCATTCCTAAATCTCAAATGGCTCTAAAAATTATAGAGTGGAAAGGAATGTGTACTGGACAATTTTCAAAAAAAAAACAAACATGAGCTTAAACTTCAAGCTAGGATCCCACATGTAGTATGCACTACACATTTTAATTATGGCGTACTTGGTCTGACCCCAATGTAGTGGGCAATACACATTCAAACAATGGTATTCATGACTTTATTTGACCCCAATGTAGTATGCAATACACATTCTAATGATGGTACACATGACTTTATCTCATCCCAATGTACTATGCAATACACATTCTAATGATGATATACTTGACTTTATCTCATCCCAATGTAGTATGCAATACACATTCTAATGATGGTATACATGATCTTATCTCATCCCAATGTAACATCCAATACCCATTCTAATAATGGTACACATGACTTTATCTCATCCCAATGTATTATGCAATATACATTCTAATGATGCTACACTTGACTATCTGACCCAATGTAATATCCAATACACTTTCTAATGCTGGTACACATGACTTTATCTCACCCCAATGCAGTATGCAATACACATTCTAATGATGGTATACATGACTTTATCTCACCCAAGTGTAGTATCCAATACACATTCTAATGATGGTATACATGATCTTATCTCAGCCCAATGTAATATGCAAAACACATTCTGATGATGGTATACATGACTTTATCTGACCCCAATGTAATATGCAATACACATTCTAATGATGGTATGCATGACTTTATCTGACCACAATGTAGTATGCAATACACATTCTAATGATGGTATACTTGACTATCTGACCCCATATGTAGTATGCAATACACATTCAAATGATGGTATACATGACTTTATCTCACCTCAATGTAGCATGCAATACACATTCTAATGATGGTACACAACTTTATCTCATCCCAATGTAGTCTGCAATACACATTCTAATGATGGTATACATGGCTTTATCTCACACCAGTGTAGTACCCAATACACATTCTAATGATGGTATACATGACTTTTTCTGACCTTCATTTAACTGACAAATGCGTTTATATAACACAGGTTTGTGGCACGGTTCTTTCTAATTTAGAACTAAATATCCAACATTCATTATTCTTGGCCTAATAATTCAAACAATTTGATGTAGGGTGACTTGCTTTTATATGCCTCAAGTGGTTGGATAGATGACACCTGCATCTGCTACTGTGGTCAAGGAGAGTAATTGTTATCTTTCATCTAATTAAACCCAATTAGTCACAAAAATGAGTCATCAAACAATGAACTCTGTCTTTAGGTCAAATTTTGTTTAACATTTGCACTTATTCAGAATGAATCAAATTTCATACCTTAAAGGAGACCAGAAATCAATGGAAATATAGAATAATAATAAAAGCACTATAGAAGAAAACCTTATTCTGAAGTATCAACTGCGACGGTAGTGCCAATATTTAAATATTGGCATATCTTCGCGGCGCTGAATTTCCGTGACCTCGTATGCAAAATTTCCGCGCCTATTCGGTTACTTTCGTGATGCGATGTCATAGCAGTGACTCCAGCATCCCGACTGGCAGCTGCCAGCGTAAAAGACAATGCCATTTTGCATTGCTTACAGGTGTAATGGTACCTTAAGAAAAGGCTGTGGACAAAGTTATTTTCTTTTCCAAAAGATAAAGACATAAAGAAAGTATGGATACATTATTGCAAGCAAGACGATTTCAAACACCATACAGCACTCTATGCTCATTACATTTCTCAAAGGAATTCTACGAGTGGGATCCTGAAAAAATGGCCACTCTAGGATACACAAATGCTAGGCCTAGACCATAGCTGCCAACCCCCAAGTACAAAAATACTGATTGCTTATGACAAAAATACTGATTTTCAGGACGAAAAACAGATTTTTAAAATTTTAATGCATATGTAACTACTTACAACATATACAACCATCAGTAAGGTAGGACAGTGCCTTACATAATTATTTAATGTCAAAG
>JAECUM010009604.1:0-17430 GCA_016617855.1 Megalonaias nervosa | reverse complement strand
CCGGTGACCTAGTGGTTGGATCGTCCGCCACGAATGTGGGAGGTTGTGGGTTCGATCCCAGGCCTAGTCATAAAAAAGACTTATAAAAATGGTACTAACAGCTGCCTCGCATGGCGCTCAGCATTAAGAGGTTAGTGTTAGGACTGGTCGGCGTGGTGTCAGGATGATGTGACTGGGAGGGACATGATGCAACATGTCTGCGGCATGATGCCCCAGTGCTAGACATCACTATAAACTGCCACACTGCAGACATCGTAGCGATATGACTGAAAAATTGTTAAAGCTACGTTGAAAAATCCAAATCACACACAAATTACACAGTTACATATACCCACTAGGTTTCACTATATATAGCAATTACATCTACCTATTAGGTAGATATACGTTTATATTGAATTGGTTTGCACCGAATGACGTTGTGCATGAGCTGCCTTAACGGCTATTTGTAGTGTCTGTGATGAGAAAATAATAGTGGCAATTTTCACTTTTGTCTACAAAATAGTTCATATACAGTAGGCCTATATGATGGTCCATTCCCCCGCAATGGCTTTCTTATAGTCTACATGCAACAGTTCATATTTCGAAGCACGAATTTCTGAATAACAATGTCAGTGATTCGGTTGCGCCATTGAAAAGAATAATGTTTATATTTCGACAGACATACATAAACTAGTATGTAAATCCCAGGTACAATTTAGTTCTGGCATTTATGTGATATTAATAAGTGTTGCCATGCCAAAGTCATGGTAGCACGTGGCATTCATCAACTATTAAATGCACCGTTCATACCCTGAGGCTATTCGGCAAGCCAGCTAGTTAGTACTCTTAAATGGAGTGTTGGTTGCAAATACTCAATTTTAGCAGATTTGATTTCTTTCCTATTGCAAGCGAATTGTTAGTCAATGAGTACTTTCTACGTATTTCTTGATGTGACAATTTTCTTGGGTTTGTTAAACATCCTACCATCTCGAGAAACTATCTACATGAACGTCAAGCTAGAAATGCCAGGGAAGGAAAATGTGAAACATGTCCCCCACGGGAAAGGGCGGTGTTTGTTATTTCAAATTTAAGAAATCTATTTCTTGATTCATATCATCAATATGCATAATAATTAAGTGTCTGCGTTGTCTTCTTATTGCTTTGTGTACAGAAACAACATTTATAGCAAATTTCAGTTACTTCGCTTGTATCTGAATTCAATAGTATTGTTTATTTTCCAATATATTTATTTCAAGAAAGCAGGAGATAGTTATTTCGACATTTAGTCATTAGCAAAGAAAAGTACAGATTGTTTAGTATTATGGTACCCTAATTATCAATTAGTGTTTGTCATAAATACGGCTCTGGTTTGGATTCGAATCTATTAAAAAACATAAGGATCCAGTTAATTTACTTTAAGGAAGCTCGCGTCGTACAATTCGTTGTATTCATCTTATCCACAGTGTTCTGAAGTGAGAACACTGATGATGGTGGTGCGAGGAGTGAGAACACTGATGATGGTGGTGCGAGGAGTGAGAACACTGGTGATGGTGGTACGAGGAGTGAGAACACTGATGATGGTGGTGCTAGAAGTATAACACTGATGATGGTGGTGCGAGGAGTATAACCCTGTCGTTTAATAGTCCAGTGTGATTTAAAATAGCAATATTTGTTGGTAACATTATCGCGAGAAAACGAGTTTGAAGACAGTGCTAATGAGTTCACCCTAATTAATATTATAAGAGCGGTGAATTATGTTCTATTCAGAGATCGCGTTTCGCCGTGACATGTACTCTTGTCTGAAATCGCATTTTTGGAATTAAGTACATACCTGTGAAGTGTACTCTTGTCTGAGATCGCTTTTTTAAAAGGTATACTACAATAGCCTTGAAGTTTACTCTAGTTTGAGATCGCCATTTTGGGATTAATACCACAGTAGCCGTGAAGAGTAGTCTAGTCTGAGATCGCTTTTGGGGGTTAAATACTACAAAAGAAGTCAAGTGTGCTCTAGTTTGAGATTGCATTTTGGGGATTAATATACTACAAGAGCCGTGAAGTATAACACCCTTGAAGTTATAAATATAGTTGTCCCCATTAATTTGTTCCACTGGCTAGTGGTCTTATCTTGGGAAGAATATTAGCTGTACATTTTTTTTTTAACTGAAGGAAAATATAAAATGATCATTTACAACGCACCTGACACTTGCATGAACACAGACCCACCCTTCATATTGTTGAAGAAAATACTATGTGATATATGACCACTTACCCAAGTCTTCAATGCGCACATATAATCAATGCGTACTTACTATACCTCTATAATAAGGCATCTTGCAGCAAAGAAGCTGGCCTTTATCTGAGATTTAACCTTGATTCATTAATTAGGGAATTACGATTCAAAGAGATGCTTGCATGAAGAATATAGGCAATACATATGAATTTGTCTGCTATAACAACATTTACCTCTAAACGAGATTCAACCAGGGTTCATTGATTTCAGATTTACGAGTCAAAGATGCTGACAGGCCTAACATTGTTAGGCAGTATATGCTGTGCTATGATAGGGACTCCTTATAGTACATTCAGTATCTTATTTCGATTTGATAATTACCGTATGAAGTCTTAATGATTTTCTGCATCAAACCCAACCTTCATTTCAGTCGAAGAGTTCCTTGATGAATTGTTATTTATTATAAACCATAGTAGTGAAATTAATGCTCATTACACACATTGGGCGAGGGCTGTTTACAATTAGCTGGAAGTGCCAGTGATTGCTCATAGTTGATATTTTTAAGCAATTTTGTACCAGAGCGCCCTGTGTTGCATATGCACGTGTCCTGTGAAGTCGGGATGATGAAAGGCTGAAATGAACTGTGGAAAGAAAGGTCTGACCTACATTCAATTAGATTTTGAATCTCTGCGGAAACTAGTCATATTACAAATGGATGTTACATTTCATTTGACCTTTGCACGTGTTGCTTTCTTACCATATTGTAAAATTATTAGCCTTCAATATGATAAGTCTATTTTTTTTTTCTGCTCTATATGGATGACGTCTGAGTCCGTTTCAATTTGAGATTATCGCAGGACATCTTAAATTTAAAATTTTGTTATGTGTTTAAAAAAAACTAGTATTTTTGAAGGGCTCGGTTTATATGGTTTAATGCCGATACCATTACTGTAATATTGCTCAGCACCAGGATCATTGTAGACAAACAGGGCTGACAGTAGGATTCAAACCGCAACATTTCGATCGAGAATCTGTCTCGATAGCAAATGAGTCATCGCAGTTCCTCATAGTTTTTGTTGGGAAATGCTAATAAAAAATTCAATCCCTCAGTTTCTTACATGCACTCTAAAAGTAAGGATTTTGATATTATATTCATAATTCGTCTTGTCGGAATTATATTGCATGCTTTACTACCTTATTTCTTCACGCTGTCTCTGTCTTTATGCGCATCTATCTATCTATCTATCTATCTATCTATCTATCTATCTATCTATCTATTATCATAAGTTATCCTATAATTGCTTTTCAGAAACCATAAATATCTTAGACGAAGATTTGGGAAATGATAGAACCTTAGTAAAGATAGTTATTTCTGTGCGAACCAAAGACAGCGATGGGGCTGGGTTTGTTGTATTGAAGCCATTGCATAAAAACCAATATTGGTGACAGACTAATACGTTTGCATGTGTTCAGTCCATAAACCAGTTTCCAAGGAGACGTGGAAGTATTATCATAAGAAAAGTAAAGTGTCTCACTTACGCACAGCACGTCCAGCGCAGCGCTACGCTGTGTATATGCATGACACGACTTGCCCCTTAAACTATAGATTTCCTACTATACTGAACTTTATTAGCAGTTAATTCAACCAAGATTGGGACGCTTTGGACGAAAACTGACATGTATGCCAGCTTCAAAATCACATGTGGTAACCTCTTTCACAATTCGAAATTGAACGTGGAAACCGCCACGGAAATGTCTGCACAATGTATTGTATGTATTATATATTGAATATAAATATAAATTGGGTTTCGCTGCCTCTTACAGTGTTTCCCATGGTGATTTACTTCGAACTTGGTGATTTAGAAATAACGTTTCTGTTCACTGACTGAAGTGGGGGTTGGGGGGTAGGGGGTGGGGAGAGAAATTGCTTACCCAATGTTTTCCGGCCATGGATTTGACCACATTCATCGTACTTATGATACTGGTTTTATTTACATCGGCACAATGCATAGGAGCTGTGTCTGGGAACTGTCCACTTTACGAAAACGATTTTCAGCTGTACAGCCGTTACAGGATTCGTTGAACTCCGTGTTGTTGTTTATCCCGAGTATTGTAGTCGATGATGACTTGGGTGACGGTCGTTCGACTGATGATACTGGTCGACTCGTTGTGAGGGGCCAAAAGTGCTGGACCCATGGGTAGGGAGATTCAGTAAATATGAAGGAGTGGACTACCTGAGACCATTCCTCAACCGTTTATCGGGAGCAGTAGATTGGGAATATTCATTCGTCGTCCAGATATAATGAGATAAAATCATCATATCTATTGCTGAACAATATAATAGTTCCCTAAGATTCGGTGTCAATATATGTGTGACAATCTAATGTACCATCATACGTGTTGAAGAACAATGCACTAAATATATGTTGATAAATCCATACATTGACGGTATCTTTTGAAGAATGATATAATTTGTAAAAATTTGTTGATGACCCATGCATTTGTTGCACCAGTTGAATATCCATACCATTTTGTCACATTTGTTGTTGAACCTTGTGTGCATGTGTAGAACAGGTATTTCAGTTGATGTAGTTTAGTTTGTGAGGGATGGAAGTAACGATGTGAATTAGGGTGTCAAAGATTCGATTATTTTTAATTTGCATTTAATAAAAAAAAAAACCCGCCTCCTTCATGCACTTTTGATTTGTGTCTTTGCGAGGTCAAGTTCCATCCAGTTTCATCCGTGACAGATGAGTAAATAAGCTGTGTTGGTAACATAGTCGGAATTAAACTGTTATTTCGAATTTTACTTCATTGCACGCCAGGGCCGGATCAGGTCAAATGGATGAGGGGGGTTGTTCCAAAATATCAAAAGGGTCCTGACTTTCATAGAAAGGCACCAAAGAAAACGTCTATGTGTCTATTTACTCAAAGTGTGCATGATACCCAATAAACGTGCGCAAGAATAAAACAATGGTCAATTTCAAGTGCCAAGTGACTGTACGTTTGTGTTGTGTTTGTTTTCTTTAGCCGGGGGTTCCGGAAACCACGGATCCTCCCTCCCGATTTGGCCCTGCACTCTACTACACATAATTAATACTTTACATATTTCTTTATGTAGCTGCCGTTCCATAAGTTGACATTTCTAAACTTTATTCGGGGTAACTGACATTTATGTTGTACAAGCGTTGTGGCTATTCAACACCTAGTTAGATTATCTTTCAACTGTGCATGGGGAATTTATGGATCTGGTGTTACCGATTGAATCTTCTAAAGTCATACACATGGGTAAACGTACTGGGTGCCGGTGTATTATATCGTAGATCTCATGCAAGTTTTATACAAGTGCAACACTTCGATGATCCAAAATTAACGTGCGTAACTTTTAAGACTGGCTTGTAAAGATCTATTCACCTTGTGATTTAGTTGCAGATTTTGGAGAATTTGTCGGATCACTTAAGTTAATTAAATTATATTTTAGAAAATGCGAGTGAAAATAATATTTATGTCTTTGGAGATGGAATGCTACAACGCTCACATTTACTCCGTTTGGAATGAACTTCGACAATTTTGTGGAGAATAAAATAACTTGAGAATTATAGTTGGCTTCACAACAAATTTTAATTTTCTCAGTGACTCTCAAATACTCATCTCAAGGATAGATTATTGTTTCTCAACACAATATGCTCATTTCGTTATAAGTGATATGAGAATAATTCATACCATAGTTGCTCCTGACCATCTCCCTACTTTAATGACTATCGGTACTGGCCTACTCCCCGGTCTTGATTCCTGCCCATATGAGCTCTTACGCTGAAAGAGCAACATCGATTGGTCAGATCTTATTGCCGACAAAAAAGCTGAATTATACTAAAACGTATGCATTCTTATTAAAGCAGACACAATCCTTTATTGTACAGCGGTCTGTAATGATCATGGCTATTATAATCCTGGGCATACAAAACATTAACAGATTTTACACGATATAGTAACAACTTAGCCCAACTCAGGTAAATACTTTATGAGAAAACTGAGGCCAGGTCATCGTATTATACTGGGCTAGAATGATTGTTTTAAACAACTGAATTACTTTATACTTGACCTAGAACGTTAAAAGTTGACGCCATGAGCTATTCTGGAGCTCCGTTTAAGTATGCCCTTAGACTATGAAAATAGAGAGCAGAGACGTTTGCAAAAAAAAATGTTAAAATTTTCACCAACGTGAATTCTACATGCTAGTTAAAGAACATACTACTATAATTACTAATTTTCCATTGTTGGGAACCATGACCAAAACAACATATACATCGTGTGGAAAACGGGTTTGAATCCTATCCCTGTAGTCTAACGATTTGAATAAGAATTATGTTCTTTCAGCACTAAAGTCTCATTCCAGTTTTACTGAACAGATTTCATTGCATGAGCTCGAATGTACCAAAGCTAAACATAAAAGAATGGGGTAAAAGTGTCCAGTATCAGATTTTCGTTATATATAGAACATTTTAAAATATTCAAATTATATAATCTCTATTCTTTTAATTTTTTATTTTTTACATAACTCGTCTCCAGATGAGTTAACAAAAGTCACAATTACCCCTCTATTAAATTATAACATTAAACTGCCTGGCAGACAAAACAAATTATAGAATTATAGCTCTCACGCAATTTATTTCAAAACTATTTTAATTTATTTGAGTACAAAAATATGAAGTCGCAATTTCTGATAACTAGTTTGCTTTTAAGAAGCAACATTCAACAGACTTATGTGTCTGTTCTTTTAAGAAACCATCAACTATTATTTAGAATATGGAACCCCAGTGTTTGCAAGTATGTGTCACCAATGCTTTATTTCCTAACAATTTTAACTTTACAGAACTTACGTTTTGAGGGAATTATTAAAGATATGTGAACATTGCACATTTAAGAATGTTATCATATATAACACACAAAAGTCGGGCTGCAATATTTTTTAGTCTACATTTTTCAGGTGGCAATCACTTCCTTTTGTACTTCATAACGGTCATGCTATTGCACATGTCAACAGATATACTTATTTGAGTCATGTTTTAAAATTTCATGGCACTCTAACAAATACGGCATTTTACGTCAATTTAGATACTTTTCTTTCAACATAAATATTACATTATCAAAATTTGATTGCTACACAGTGTACTGCGCATTCTATTGGCAACATTTAGTGACTGTATTAAAATAAAATTAGTTATTGGTCATAACAGTTGTCAACGTCAAACATTACACCCTCTAGGACGGAACAGTGCCTGTACCATCCTTGAGGTAGGTTGGGACCGATGAGAGGTCTCCTAATGTCGATAGACTCTGCAAAACGAGTACTACACGCCATTTCCAGTTATTTATTTTACGTTTGTGTTCATTTTTTCCCCTCAGGACTATCCATTCACTTTCAGGTCTTAAGCTGATACCAGTGGAACAAAACAAATGCAATTGATTCTAGCGTCCTGTAATTCCACCTTTTGTGAAGGAAATCCCCAAATTTATGTTAGACTTTATAAATTTAAGTCGTTACTCAAAAGGTTTATATACCGAATATAAAAAAGGCAGAGATGCCAGTACTGCCATCTGTGATGAGTAAATGAGTGTTTGACAGTAACTGATAATCAAAAGTGACTTTATAGGAATACTCTGCTTGTATTCCAAGTCAGTTAGTTCATATAACGTGAAGTCTAGTTGTTACGAAGGGAATCGCTCGCTCGTTCCCGCCTTTAACTACTAACACTTCTCTTAATATAAACTAATTCCATGCCATAACAACACGATACAAGACATTTACCGATAATGCAGGATAATTACTTTAGCGGGGAGTCCCCCCCCTTATCTACTATTCATATGCATAACCAAATAAACATAGTTTAATGACCTACATATTGCAATAACTTGCAGTAATTTCATTTACATACCATGTTTTCCAAATGTCAAGATTTAATATGAATTTTTGGCGATGTCAGCGGCGTTTTAAAAGCTGAGTAATGAGAAAATTCTACATTGGGTAGTTAAATTCATCATTGGGTATTCTTAAAATGCACGCTGCTTCGGCTAACAATGTCAGCGATGCCACTGACTGGCACCACTCAAATCCCCGGCTGTAAGCCGATCTTTGAACCCTCTTTATAGGCACGGAGCCATCAAAGAAACAAAATGAAGTTCTTACTTTGGAATTTGTTTTTATAATAATGCTGGTGTAAAAGCTCTTGAAGATGGTTTGTTGTCATAGCTCACATGCAGCGAAATACAAGTTTTAAACCTTGCGGCGTGGGTGGAAAGAAAAATGTGTCCATCCACTACTTGACAGAATATATTACACTGTTCATTTATCACGTAAAACTAATCAGATCTCTGTGTAATCTTTCAAGAATTATACCAAAGTCCCACAGCATAAGGCAGCCTAAAGCAGCAGCGTTTTACTTCGGCAAAACAGAATACCATTTGGTGACGTACATAGCCTTTAACTAGAGGCCCAATTGCAAAATCTCCCTGTTGCAAATATAATGCTATATAATGTAATGAGAATCAGGAATACAGTTTATGTGCTCTCTCTCTCTCTCTCTCTCTCTCTCTCTCTCTCTCTCACACACACACACACACACACACACACACACATTTACAGCCTTAACAGCACCCTCTGCCATAACCCTTATCATATTAAATAAGCGACATAAAGTCTGTGTTTAGGCTGACCTTACACATCCTAATGACTGAAAAAGTAATAATAAAATTGCCTTAAGCTAACGTACTGTTATATATTTAATTGATGTATTGTTGAATAGTTATTCATGGATTTTCGAACAACATTCCACCACGAAGAAGACCAAAATAATGGATTCAGTGTTATTTTCTGTTTATGTTTATTTTTCCTTTTTCTTTTGTTGTCTATTAGGATTACATCAAAATACCTTTTTATTTGTCTTACGTGCCGCTCATTAATGGATAGAAATAATGGAACGAGTGTTCTTTACCTTTCTTATTGTTTTGCCCCTTTACTTTCATTGTCCATTAGGAACACACCAAAAATACATTTTAGTTTGTTTTACATGCCGCTCTTTATTTATGTATTTACAGCCATGAGTAATGCAGTTCCTTGTGGAATAGATTTGACTCATGAACATTGTAGATGAGTATTAGCAATCAATTATGCGTCTAGCACCCTGTACAAATTGGATTATGTATGTATGTATGTATGTATGTATGTATGTATGTATGTATGTATGTATGTGCGTGCGTGCATGCATGCATGTATGTATGTATGCATGCATGCATATATGTGCGTATGTATGTATGTGTGTGCATGCATGCATGTATGTATGTATGGAATCGGGTCACAATTAATACTTCCAGTTCAGTACCCTCGAATGTAGTTCTAGTCTATTTTTAGAACATTTTTTCTTCTCTGATTTTGGTGGTGATAGAAGAGTTTTATTTGTACATTTTTGGTAGGGATTTAAAGGTAATTGTTTATTCTTGAGAATATGAACTTATGGTATGGTATGGTTGTCTGTGTGTATTTCGGTGACTGTGCACAGTGAGTAATAAGGCCTTGGTGATGATTGCCTAAGTGAAATCTGTGTTCCATTGCGTGGTGCTTTATTTACAATCCAGCCTCTCAAAAAAAAAGCAGGTGAACCTTTGACAAGAACTTCACCGTGAAGTCATCTTTGAAGGTATTTTTGATTAACACATGATTTGTATTGATTGTCACACAGTGAAAAGTTCAGTACTGAGAAACAAATGTAAAGAATATATAGTAAAAGTAATTGTGTTCTATGTATGTATGTATGTATGCATGTATGTATGTATGTGTGTGTGTGCGTGCATGTATGCATGTATGTGCGTGTGTGCGTGCGTACGTACGTATGTTATTACGATCCAGGTCATAACCAATGTAACTGAAACAAGCGAAACCAATAAGTTTAGTCAAATCAACAAGTAATATATATATATATATATATATATATATATATATATATATATATATATATATATATATATATATATATATATATATAATTTGGAACATCAGTCTCTGCTACAGGTTTCTGATATATTTTATTTACGTTCGAACAAGTTATGTTTTACAGTCTTGTATACGTTCATTTGATTTTTCTGCAAGTCTAAGGCAGTACCCAATGTTGTAAATGATGCAATTCTGATGTGTATTTACTACACGTTTCGGTACTTCCAGCAAGTCTATAATAATAGCAATTTAGACTAAATGTTTTAGTATTTCCAAGAAATCTATAATAAAACCCCTGAAAACTAAATGTTTTGGTACTTCCGACAAGTCTATAATTATAATTATGAAGAAGTTCTTGCTCGTATTTTTTTTATCTTTTCTTAAAATGACATAAATAAAAGTATGATAGGGATAAATAGGAATTTGTACTGAGATCCAATTTGACTACCTCCTGCAAAGTTTATTATCATTTAATTCAACTATGCGTATATAATCGCTATGTCGTGCCCATAGAAACCAATCAAAACATCATTGGGTAGCAGAGTGAAAAACAGTTTGTCCTATGGGAGAGAACCAAGTGTCTTTTCTAAGGAACCATTATTTGCATCGTTTTTGAAATTTCCTATGTGGATCTGCGTACGGTGCATTGCTAAGTACAGTAATGTGACCATGTTTTTATGACAAGTTACTGAGTACAGTAATATCATCATGCATTTATGATGCTTTACTACGTACAGTTATGTGGCCGTGCTTTATTAAGCACGGTAATGTGACCATGCGTTATTAAGTACAGTAACGTGACCATGCTTTACTATTACGACTCTGTGGTCTTAAAATAAGTAATATAAAACAGCGAGAAGCAAAAGGTTAATAACATTAAAAATTATTTAATTCCCTAGAAAGCAAAGCAAAAAATGTAAAAAGAACTAACGGTTTTGCGAAATAAATCCCAAATAATCCTAGAATTTCTAACACAAGTCCTAATGAATAAGTTCTGAACAAACTTTAGTGGTATTCCAAAATAAGTCCAACGAAAGAAGTATATTTATATACGAAATGTTTGCAAGATAAAATCTTAGTCATAATTAAAATTACAAACATAATAATATAAAATGTGGCAAATAACCTGTAAACTCGGTATTTCATGGGGAATGTAATCCAATGTAATCAATTTAGATTGAGACAGATATGCTGTTTACAAAATCAAAATCAATGATTCAGTTCAGTTAGAAAATGAACTGGATTTTGTACAAGGTCAAGTCTAAAACACAATTATCCATAGCATATAATGATTTTAAAAACCCAACAAACAATGCAAATTAAATATAAATAACAATAGCAAATAGAATAGTGTGACCATGCTTTACTAAGAACAGTAATGTGACCATGCTTTTATGATGGTTTACTAAGTAAAGGAATGTCGCCATGCCTTACTAAGAAGAATAATGTGGCCATACTTTACTAAGTACAGTAATGTAGTCATGCTTTTATGTTGCTTTACTAAGTACAGGAATGTCTCCATGCTTTTCTAAGTAGAGCAATGTGACCATACTTTTATGATGACAGTAATGTGGCCATGCTTACTAAGCACGGTAATACGGCCATGATTACTAAGCATGGTCATGTGGCCATCCTTTACTAAGTACAGTAATGTGACCATGCTTCCATTATGGTTTACTAAGAACAGTAATGTGATCATGCTTTCTTTATGCTTTACTAAGTACAGTAATTTGGCCATGCTTACTAAGTACAGTACTTTGGCCATGCATCCATTATGCTTCAGTAATTACAGTAATGTGGCCATGCTTTCTTTATCCTTTACTAAGTACAGTGTAACAAGATAACTGGGTTGGATTTCGGATTTATAACAGAACACTTTTGATGGTGATACAAATACAATGTTTATTGATGTATGACTTGAATGAGAAAAGAATTATGCTTAATACGTGCGTGTATAAGATCCAAATATTGGACAAAATTTTAACACAATCCGCACGAACCTAATAATGCAACATAAATGTAAATACAAATAAATGATCTTACACAGTAAAAGGACAAAGGTAAATGATTTACAGTAAATTCACACGATGAAAAGAATGATGTGTTTTACTCAAATAGTGAAAATGATGTATTTTACTCATATAGTAAAATGTGTTCACTCAAATAGTGAAAAATGAGGTACTTCACTCAAATAGTAAAATGATGAACACAAAAGGGACAGATACCATACACAATATCTTTACAGTCCCCAAAACACTGGGTATAACAAACCCCAGAATTAGCCCACGGCTAAAGGATTACATGCATGGAGTAACACAAACACACTCCGTCACTAGCACACTTGGCTACCAGTCACACTGGTCAATCAAGCAGTCAGCATTTCATGTAGTCACCGATCACCATTCAGTTCCTTGGTCAATCAAACAATCAGCGCCCACCAATCGGTCAGCAACGCCCGATCACCTGCTACTCGACCAGCAACACTTTCACTCAGCTCAACGGCTGCTATAGTTCAGCTTTACAGCTGCTATGGTCAACTTCTATGGTTAGCTCCACAGCTGGTACCTCGGCGACTCCGATCAGCTGAAAATACATCTAACACCGTGTACTATGCATGACACGGGCATATACGATAACACGTAGTGACGTTATATACGGTAAGCTATACAAATTATATTATCGGCACAACATTACAAAGCAATAAACAGGCTCAGAAGTGAACCTACCCGTGTCCGATAAGAATCCTACGGTACTAAACGCTTAAAAATGCAACTTTATATTGCTAATATAAATGTTTTGTTAAGTCACAAACAAGAATAGAAAATATTTGCATCATACTACTCAAGCCGGAGTTATATAAAAAATATACAAAAATAAACGTGGTTTATAGTTTATAGTTATAACTTATACACAAGAAATTAATAAATTACTCACATACCTCTACAGCTGAAGATGTGCAAGTCCTTAAGTGGACTGCTCACTGACAAGACGTTCCGTAATGTAAGATTTTAGTTTCACGGTGAGGCATTTATGCACTTTTAATTCGTACTCTACGGAGATTCGAACCCAGGTCCGCGGGTAAACGGCACCCATCGTCTTGCCTGCACGCATCAGCCCATATTCCTTCAGGACTAAGCACGCATCAGCTGCTTACATTTATAGACAGACGATGCAACCCTACATCGTCTGTGAGCTGGAAGTATTCTGTTCTTCCCATCGAAAGCACTTCGCACGTGCGGCATAGGATGAACCGAATTCACTGTTTCGAAATATTGTACAATATACATAAATCACCATCGGGTATCGTTGTACAAATATTCCGGCTTTAGAATTCCGAATAATTTCCAATAAATGTCTTTGTCCAAGAATTCTGATGAGCACTTGATATTTCCAGGGAAAATAAATTATTAATTCCGAAAAATAGAAAAAATTCAAATCAAACTGGCAACAACAAAAATACCTTTGAGCTCCGTAGGTATGAATTACGACTGAATAAATCACTATGAAACGTCAGTTTTAACCCTAACTGAAACGCAATTTTGATCCCCGTGATGGGGTCACGTGATCACTTAGTTCAAGCGGCGTAGTAACACCACACGCCGGTTATCAGGTCCGCCATGGACGAATTCGATTCTGCTGAACGAATCATACTATAAGATTCAATAATAATAAAAAAAATTAAAAAGTTGTTTGCAACAGAGCTGAAACTGGCCCTGAAAGCTAGGTCACCAAAAGATACAATGTTATTTATCAGGTTTAACAGAATTGAACTGAATTTTCTGGAAAAGTTTCAAATCCAGTGAATAAGGTTATCATAACAATAACATGTAATGAAATAAAATAAAATAAAAAAGAAATTTAAAACTAACAAATAATTAAATTACATATTCGTAACACTAAGTACAGAAATGCAACCATGTTTTCTTCATACTTTACTAAGTACGGTAATGCGGCCAAGCTTTCTTTATGCTTTACTAAGTACATTAATGTGGCCATACTTATTAAGTACAGTAATGTAACCATGCTTTCTTTATGCTTTACTAAGTACAGTAATGTGGCCATTGCTTTCTTTATGCTTTACTAAGTACAGTAATGTGGCCATGTTTTCTTTATGCTTTACTAATTACAGTAATGTGGCCATGCTTCCATTATGCTTTACTAACTGCAGTAATCCGGCCATGCTTTCTTTATGCTTTACTAAGTACAGTAATGTGGCCATGTTTACTAAGTACAGTAATGCGGCAATTGCTTTCTGTATGCTTTACTAAATACAGTAATGTGGTCATGCTTACTTTATGCCTTGCTAAGTACAGTAATGCGGCTATGCATTCTTTATGCTTTACTAAATACAGTAATGTGATCATGCTTTCTTTATGCTTTATTAAGTACAGTAATGTGATCATGCTTTCTTTATGCTTTATTAAGTACAGTAATGCCACCATTCTTTCTTTAAGCTTTACTAAGTACAGTAATGCGGCCATTGCTTTCTTTATGCTTTACTAAGTACAGTAATGAGGCCATGCTTGCTAAGTACAGTAATGCTTCTATGCTTTTTATGCTTTACTAAGTTGAGTAACGTGGCCATGCTTCTATTATTCTTTACTAAGTACAGTAATGCGACCATGGTTTCTTTATGCTTTACTAAGTACAGTAATGTGGTCATGCTTACTTTAGGCTTTACTAAGTACAGTAATGTGCGCATGCTTCCATTATGCATTACTAAGTACAGTAATGCGGCCATGCTTTCTTTGTGCTTTACTAAGTACGGTAATGTGGTCATGCTTTCTTTATGCTTTGCTAAGTACAGTAATATGGCCATGCTTACTAAGTACAGTAATGCTTTTATGCTTTCTTTAGGCTTTACTAAGTACAGTAATGTGCGCATGCTTACTTTATGCTTTATTAAATAAAGTAACGTGGCCATGCTTCTTTTATTCTTTACTAAGTACAGTAATGCGGCCAAGCTTTCTTTATGCTTTACTAAATACAGTAATGTGGCCATGCTTATTAAGTACATTAATGTGGCGATGCGTCCATTATGCTTTACTAAGTACAGTAATGCGGCAATGCATTCTTTATGCTTTACTAAGTACAGTAATGTGGCCATGCTTTCTTTATGCTTTACTAAGTACAGTAATGTGGCCATTGCTTTCATTATGCTTTACTAAGTACAGTAATGTGGCCATGCTTACTAGGTACAATAATGTGGTCATGCTTCCATTATGTTTTACTAAGTACAGTAATGCGGCCATGCTTTCTTTATGCTTTACTAAGTTCGGTAATGTGGCCATGCTTACTAAGCACAGTAGGGGCCCCGAGTGGCCGAGTGGTCTAAAGCGCTCACCGTTACAGATCACTGCCGTCTCACCTGTCTGCCTGGGTTCGATTCTCGGGCTCGGCCAATATGGGTATGTGAGAAAACTTGGCGGTAGCTTCTCGAGGGTCGGTGGTTCTTCCCGGGGTTTTCGCACCATTGATACTGGCCGTCATGTATAGCCTACCTTGTGCTGAAAAATGGCGTTAAACCCTAAAACAACAACAACAACAATAACAACAACTAAGTACAGTAATGTGGCCATGCTTTTTTGGTGCTTTGCTAAGTACAGTAATGTGTCTATTCTGTACTATGTACAATAATGTGATCATGGTTACTAAATACAGTAATGTGACCATGCTTTGTTCTGGATATGTTGCTGTAAAGATCAAAGGAAATGCACGATATGAAAATTACTTCCATGCCAACGTCCATAAATCATATCTAAGCAGGCAGAAGGCGAATATGGACAGTAGGAGTTGCTTGGGTCGATACTACAGCATCTTGATAATATTAATTGTTTGAAATGAGAATAGTGCTAACAGTAAGTTTGATCCTGATCGAATGACAAGGTTATCTTGGTTGCTCACATTGTGTCGTTGTCATCCATCCATTTTCAATGTTTTAAATCACCTTATTATCGTTATTATCATTATCAATAGCAGTAGCCAGAAGCAAAAGGAAATGATGCCAGTAAGAAAGAGCAATGATACTAAGGCCACGATACCAGTAGCAACGGGCAATGATGCAAGTTGCGGCAACTGCGACAAGTTATAACTTCAGTTATTGTCGTCGTTGTAAGTAGTAGTACTAGTAGTAGTAGTAGTAGTAGTAGTTGTTGTTGTTGTTGTTGGTTTAACGCCATTATTCAGAAATGGATATGCTATACATGGCGGCCAGTATAACTGGTGAAGGAAGAGTCCGCCAAAACCTCGATAAGAACTACCGATACACGGGAAGCTACTATCAAGCTTTCTCGCATACCCACAATGGCCGAGCCCGAGACTCGAACCCACGCAGACGGAGGTGAGATAGCAGTGATCGGTAATGGGGCGCGCTTTAGAACATTCGGCAACCCGGGGTCATTTAGGTAGTAGTAATGGTAGTAATAATTGCGGCATATACTGGTATACTGTAGTACTAAATTAGTAGCAGTTTAGGAGAAAGTAGCCTTTGATAGTAACATGTGCGGATGTAATTGTAATCGTAACAGCAATAATAGTAGCACTAACAGTATTAGTTTAAATTATACTCTAACTGTTTTCTTAGATGTTGCTAATAGAAAACTTAACTGATGTCTAAAACTAACCATATAATAATGAGAATAGAAAACAAACAACCTGTCACGCGATAAATGCGGTCTTGTAGTAACAGACTATGATATGTGAGACTAGGTCACGTAAGTTCATTCCATGCCTTTTTATTAACAGTAAACACTAACAGCTCTACTTGACTCAACTGGAATTCACTCTCCCGTACAGCACGCTTTCCTTTAATGCATCACATACATATGACAAAGGGCCGTAAAAACTATATCAAATCGTTTTTAGTGACTTCCGCGAAAATTGGCCATGATTTACCAAGGTCGGTTATATCACAGATCTACAACTGTCAGAAAACAACAAAAAATATCCAAGTTTGTGACAAAACATATTAATCCTGAAAATTCATAGCCAGTGTAGTTAAAGTGTCATCATGCAGTAATACATCAACACCTAACTATATTAGTAACTTACTTCTGGCGTAAATATTGTGGTCCCATGTCATGGCACTTACAGATGGAATAGATAGTATTTGGTATACCGTGGGAATAAACCTTTATTACGGTAACAGTAAAAAAATGGCCATATTATATCTATCCTTCATTATATATATATATATATATATATATATATATATATATATATATATATATAGAGA